>JAWPHD010011480.1:0-83513 GCA_037043455.1 Cyrtodaria siliqua
CCACAGGGAGAGGGGAAGGACACAGTATAGGTTATCTAGAGCCACCACAGGGAGAGGGAAGGACACATTATAGGTTATCTAGAGCCACCACAGGGAGAGGGGAAGGACACATTATAGGTTATTTAGAGCCACCACAGGGAGAGGGGAAGGACACAGTATAGGTTATTTAGAGCCACCACAGGGAGAGGGAAGGACACATTATAGGTTATTTAGAGCCACCACAGGGAGAGGGGAAGGACACAGTATAGGTTATTTAGAGCCACCACAGGGAGAGGGGAAGGACACATTATAGGTTATTTAGAGCCACCACATGGAGAGGGGAAGGACACATTATAGGTTATTTAGAGCCACCACAGGGAGAGGGGAAGGACACATTATAGGTTATCTAGAGCCACCACAGGGAGAGGGGAAGGACACATTATAGGTTATTTAGAGCCACCACAGGGAGAGGGGAAGGACACATTATAGGTTATTTAGAGCCACCACAGGGAGAGGGGAAGGACACATTATAGGTTATTTAGAGCCACCACATAAACAGGATAAGGATATATAGGAATCCGGGAACCGTGCCCTACTCTTATTATCGAATAGATTCCTATGGTTCTTTAATGGAGCTTATCGGAGGATAGACCGATACACAGGACCACCTCGGTTTAAGAGTAATTTTGATTAGTACAGTAGTAACTCAACCTTTACACTAAGTATTATCAATAGTGTCCTGCTATTTGTAAATATTCTGATAATGGAGATAGTGTATCCATGGTAAAAACAAGGCAGATGGTATTGGTAATCATGTTATGTCTAAGCATAGAGTAACTGTGGAACCTAAGCCACCTGGTAAAGTGGTACTGGTAATCATGCTATGTCTAAGCATAGAATAACTGTGGAACTTAAGTCACCTGGTAAAAACAAAGACAGACGGTACTGGTAATCATGCTTTGTCTAAGAATAGATTAACTGTGGAACCTAAGTCACCTGGTAAAACCAAAGCAGATGGTACTGGTAATTGTGCTATGTCTAAGTATAGAATAACTGTGGAATCTATTTTTCTGGGCACTTGTTTGAGCCAAAGGTTTTTTGGACTTTTCAGACAAAATGACTTTAACTAAATAAATTGTATACCAGTCAAACAAACATTTTTTGTGGTAAATAAAAATACCTTGGTTTTCCAAATCACTTGAGAAATAAAAAATTCAAGTGCGAAAGTTATTTTTGATAGTGCATTTTCAATGCAAAATTCTGCAGCATCGAAAATGAGAATTTTTTTTTTTTAGAATTTCTATCCACAAATGGTTTTAATATGCTGGACAAATGAAGACATTCTGAAAGTTTTATAGCAAACTATGGAG
Organism: Cyrtodaria siliqua; assembly: GCA_037043455.1. Classification (NCBI taxonomy): domain Eukaryota; kingdom Metazoa; phylum Mollusca; class Bivalvia; order Adapedonta; family Hiatellidae; genus Cyrtodaria; species Cyrtodaria siliqua. Next base: position 1,350 of record JAWPHD010011480.1, read on the forward strand.
GCTTAACTAAAGTTATTTGAGATTTCTTTATTTTCTGCTGTTCCAGCAACATGGAATTTACATGGGAAAAGCCCCATCAAAAAAGCATTTTGGCTGTAAAACATATACTTTTTGACTGATTTTCAAAACTAAGGTATTTTTATTTACCACTAAAAATGTCAATTCCGAGGATGTTTAATTTATCATGTATTTTTAAAATTACTCATGTTATTGCTGAAAAACCTTAGGTTCAAACAAGTCACCTAGTTGCCTTTAGAAAATGACTGTTCATCAGTTATGTTATTAAAAATTAAAATGGTTCATTAACATTTTGCAGACATATGCTTTGTATGGCTTTTAAATAAAACATTGTTTACCCAATAAAATGTGTTTTTAGCACTGCTTATGGGATGTCCATCGTCCGTCCGTCCGTCTGTCCGTCCGTTAACTTTAGCCTGTTATGGTGATAGGGCTTTCATTTTTCATTTGATTCTCAGAGGGTGTATATTATTGAGATGTTGGTAGCCCCGTGTGGTTCCCGGGCAAATAATAGGACCATTGCAGATCCCGTTAGAGGGGTAGGTAGAGGGGTAGAATCCCCCCAAATTCATGTTCGTTTTATCATTTTTAGCTCGACTATTCGAAGAATAAGAGAGCTTATGTAATCACTCCGGGGTCAGCGTCGGCGTCGGCGTCCCACATCAAGGTTTGCGTGTAAGCTGTGTTTACAAGTCTATATCTCTTACATTTCTTATCCTAGCACAACCAAATATGTCCATGGGCTTCCTTATAGCATTATCTTAAGGGCTGCATAAGCAATTTTGGTTCCTGTAACCCATGGGCTCCCATGGAACCCAAATTATGATAGCCCATAAAATATGTCCCATTTCACATCAAATTTTGCGTGTAAGCTGTGTTTACAAGTCTATATCTCTTACAATTCTTACCCTAGCACAACCAAATTTTGCCATTAGCTTCCTTATAGCATTATCGTAAGGGCTGCTTAAGTAATTTTGGTTCCTGTAACCCCTGGGCTCCCACGGAACCCAAATTCTGATAGCCCTTAAAATATGTCTGTTTCACATCAAATTTTGCGTGTAAGCTGTGTTTACAGGTCTATATCTCTTACATTTCTTGTCCTAGCTGAACTAAATTTTGGAATTGGTTTCCTTATAGTATGTTGTAAAGGGATGGATAAGTAATTTTGCCTTCTGCAAATTTTGGGCTCCCATGGAACCCAAATTGTGATGGCCCATAATATGTGCAATAAAGGCAGATCTAGGTTTGCATGTAAGCATGTATATATCTATAATTTTGGTTTGGGATTTGTTATAGCATTATGCATCTTATTACTTCACCCATATTGGGGCATGGTCTCCCCCCTCCCCCCCCCCCCACCCACCCCTACCCCCACTCCCCTTTTTTTTTTTTTTTTTTTTTTTTTTTTTTTTTTTACATATTTCTGTGTTGTTTTAGTCAATCTTTACACATATATGTTGCCCCCTCCCCACCACTCTCACACCCCTCCCCCACCCCCAGTTGAATTTTTTTTTTTTACATATATCTTTGTTGTTTTAGTCAATTCTTACACATATATGTTGCCCCGTCAATCCCCCCCACCCCACAACCACTCCCGCCTCTCACCCCCACTCCCCCCCCCGCCCCCACCCCACTTGAAAATCTTTTTTTTTTTACATATTTCTTTGTTGTTTTAGTCAATTCTTACACATATATGTTGCCCTCTCCCCCCACCCCCCACCCCCCACCCCCAACCCACTCCCGCCTCTCACCACCGCTCCCACCGCCCACCCCCCCACCCCACCCCACCCCACCCCCACTTGAAAATCTATATATTTATTTTTTTTACATATTTCTTTGTTGTTTTAGTCAATTCTTACACATATATTTTGCCCCCCCACCCCCACCATCCACCCCGCCTCTCTCCCAACCCCATCCCGCACCCCACTCAAAACTCAATTTTTTTATTTTTATTTATTTTTTTACATATTTCTGTGTAGTTTTGGTCAATTCTTACACAACCCAACCCCACTCCACGTTGTTGTAGCCCTGTTTTCTAATGGTATATACAAGCTATAAATTTATTATTCTCTGAAAAATCGAATAGCCGAGCTGCGCTGTTCTCCGACAGCTCTTGTTTTGTTTATGCTCACTAAAGGTCCTCATCATGACCCTTGAGTTGTTTCAGGTGCCATCTCGTTCAAATCACTAAAACAGTGGCAGAAAAACAATAAACTTGGCTCCACCTTAAATGGAGTGTCTACAATAGAATTTGCAGCAACTCTACAGTTCTGCAGGGGAGAAGGTTCTAGGCCCATTCTCCATATTTTATCTCGATGTAAATGGATGATGAGCCTGGCACATTCATTCCTATTAGGTGCCATATAACCTTTCATATGTTGGTGCACTTAAACCCAATTCAATTAAAAAACTTTTTGAAAATGGGTCAGGTTAGATAAAACACTAGGTCAGTAGGTCAAATTAAAGAAAATGCTTGTGAAGGCAATGTGGCCTTGATATTTGATTGGATTTTCATGAAACATGATCAGAGGGTATATCATTGAGTTGTGGGCTCCGGTTGAAAATGGGTCATGTTGTTTAAAATCTCAGGTTACTAGGTCAAATTAAACAACAAGCTTGTAAAGGCAATAGGGCCTTTATTTTTGGTCTAATATTCATGAAACATGATCAGAGATTGTATATCAGTGAGATGTGGGTAAAAATCAACAATAGGTCAAGTTGGATAAAAAAAATAGGCCACTAGGTCAAATTACAGAAAAGCTTGTTATAACAATAGTGCCTCTATGTTTGATAAGATTCACTCCAAACTTGGTCTGAGGTCAGAGGGTGTATATCAATGAGATATTGGTTCCTTTCAAAAGTGGGCTAGATTGGGTCCTAAACTAGGTCAAATAAAAAGAAAAGCTTGTGAACATGATTGGGTCTTCATATTGTGCCTGATTTTCTCACAGCTTGGAGAGATGTATATCTACAGGGAGAACCCATATTGTTTTATTTTACCGCAACTTTTCTTTCTGAAACCTTTTTTTCATCCTTTGTCACTCTCCCACCAACAATATAAATTTTACAACACAAAAGCGTTCTTTAAAACTCCATGTGCTGAGGTTATAAAATAATGCATCCAAAAAAAAATATGCAGATTAAATAGAGATTAACTGCTGGGATCAATTATAGGTAAACCCTTCATGAGATGGTAGACGTGTGATTCTTTTCACGAACGAGCGTAAGCGAGTGAGTGAAAAACAACACACGCCTACCATCGAGTGAAGGATTTACAGATAATCGATCACAACAGTTAAATAATCTATTAATTACATTTTAATAACATTATGTATGATTTTAATTAGATTTATTCACTTTATTTAGCGTTATCGGCGGATGACGTCGATGTCACCAACACGTTATTGACGTCATAACTCAACGTCGCAGTTAGTTATTTTTGTGTTCGGGGTTAGTTATTAATATTTAGCGATTATGAATATTCTCTCACTGAGAAATCTCAATCTTTCACCCATAGAAATATAATAAAAGTCTATATTTAGTAACGGGTACCTAAAATAACTGAAACTGAGTATGCGTAAAATGAATTTAGAGTTGGTAACTCGTAATTCGAAGCATGATAGGGAGATTTTTTGCCTGGCCGATTGAGGTGGTTATATTGTAGTTTTAGAGTTCAGATTTGCAACATTTGTAAGTAACATATATAGCTTATGGTTAAGTAAGCTTAGGAATGGTTACAGTTGTTGTGAAATTTTCATATTGTTGGTGGGATAGCTACTTTAAACAAGAGATACAGTACAAAAGTTGTTGCCGCTTTGACATAATCAGCGAGTGATGGTAGACATTTTTATACACACTTTTTCTTCTCCTTCATGTGATGGAGTCTAATACGGGAATATAATATCTAATATGGTGAGAATCATTATGCTAGGTACATACTTCTCTATACAGAATGATCTAAAGCAGTTACACACGAAACTGCAACATACTGTTGAGGATAGTCCACATGAAAAGTCTGTCAGGGATCTGCTTGCAGTTGTGGAGGAGAGACAGCATGAACAGTGGCAGACAGTCAAGTCAGTTGAAGACAAGGTGGAAATCAAATCAAGATCTGATAATTCATTCCGCCATCCATTGGAGGTGGGTAATGTAAAACTCGTTAAAGCAGATATTGCATTATAATTACATTCACTTTATATATTTCTACTGAAAATAAAAGTTTTCAAGTAGGCGGAGCTAACTCCGCAGTTATCCAATGTACTGCAAAAGGAAATGTCTATTCAAAATTCTGAAAATGTGCTGAAGATATTTACCTTTTTTGCACTTACTTATCATAACCAACTCCTAAGGCATGTTTTTTTTGTACAACAACATGAAAATAATATTAATAACGTCTATAAAAATTGATTTTACCATTTCCTACTAGTGTTCAAAACTACATAAAGTTGAAAATTTGCAAATCAATTCTTAATTCAATGTTAGTTTCTCTGTCAATTCCTATGCTAGACTCTATAGGGAATTTTATGTAATATGGTTTAAATTTTAATGTTTGACATACATAATGATATTCTGTTTGATTAATGTTATTTAACTCACTATAGGAGTGCTATGGTCTGGTGGTAGAGCGTTGGACCATGATCGAAAAGTCGTGGGTTCGATCCCCACCATTACTATATGTGTTGTGTCCCTGGGCAAGACATTTTATCTGCATTTGCTTAGTACTGGTTCTACCCAGGAAGACATCAAGAGAGATTTAATTAAGTTCATAGTGCTTTCGTTACAATCAGTGTAAAATAAATAAGATTAAACTAACTCGCTACACTATACGTACAGAAACTGCAGCAACTGAAGGATGAAATCCTGCATCACCAAGTGGAAATCAGACAGACAAGACAGAGACTAGACAATATCCAGAGTGGTCAGCTACTCTCCAAGATTTTCAGGGAGGCTTCTCGCCGGTCCAAAAGTGCTGATGAATCTGAAACTGGCCCAAATAGTTGGAGAGAGATCGAACCGAGCTCTAGAGGGGCAGAGCCAAGGTCAGATAGATGGAGAAAACACTTTAACACACATGTAAGGGCTGTGGCCAAGATCTCGTACGGAGAAGATGGGCACACACCAAAGAATGTGGAAATCAGGGTAAACAATCATGAATGTTCAGATCTAAAATTAAATTTGTTTTGGATACCTGGTACTGCTAATATTAAAGCATCATCATAGGGTGAATACTGAGTGGGGTTCAAGAGGTCAGATATAACAAACTTCAGTGAAGAGTTTCAGTTAAAAGTTATTTAAATATAATACAAAAACTATCTTAATAGATTAATTTCTGTTAATTGTTTAATTATCAAATTTATACATTTCTATTTATTTCTTTATTTTAATTGAACCATATCGTATTTTAAAAGTAGGCCTTTTTTCTTGTTGATTTATCCCAAGATCAAAAGTTAATTTTGGCATTGTAGATGTTTGGAAAGAAGTCCCTGGAGCAGTTGCTATGGGAACAGGTACAACCCAAGCCAGGTCAGGAAGACCCTATTGTTAGGAGATACCTTCAGGACCATATCGACAAAGATGATACAGTGGCTGAGGGATACAGACATATCACAAATGAACTCAACACATACAGACATCTGCATTTATTCTGTATATATGAGGTTAGTGTGGGCTGTGATTAAATGTAAATTCAGAGAGACATTAGTGAGGTCAGTGTATTAGCCAGCCAACAATGCAGCCATCTTTTGCACGGCCACTTTTGAAAAATCGCGGTCAGTATTTGGTGGAGTGGGTGGGTTAAAAAAAACATTCTATTTTTTTGGCTAAACAACATTTCCAAACTCTTACTTTTGCAATATTGTTATGTTTTGTATACATTTATAGAAAAAAATTGATGATGTACCTTTTTCTCCTTTATCTATAAAACTGGAATAGGATACGAAGGAATGCAGATCACCATATACTATTGCATAAACTTCTCTGGTTCTTTCACATTCCCAGAGGATTGACTCCAAAACATGGGACCATCAATTTAACACCCACCCCACCCCTCCCCCCATCTAATGGATATATCAATGTAACTCCTCCCCCACCCCCATGTTACATCCCCCATCTGATGGATATATCAATATACCACTCTCCCCCAACCCCCATGTTACATCCCCCATCTGATGGATATATCAATATACCAGCCTCCCCCAAACTCCATGTTACATCCCCCATCTGATGGATATATCAATATACACCCTCCCCCCACCCCCATGTTACATCCCCCATCTGATGGATATATCAATATACCAGCCTCCCCCAACCCCATGTTACATCCCCAATCTGATGGATATATCAATATAAACACCTCCCACCACCCCATGTTACATCCCCCATCTGATGGAAATATATATATATATATATAAGTAACATTCAGCCATACTGATATTGGAGATTGTTAAGGCTGTGTTACCACTTATGGCACTTACATTTTTCATCCAAACATAACTTTTACAGAGTGTATAATTGTAAGATCTTGAGCAAGTTCTTCATTCAAGCATATTCGATGGTATCAAGTGAGTTATCTGCCCATGAATCTGCAAAAAATACACATTTTGACCTTGTTTGACCATAGCACTTTCATTTTCCATCCAATCTATATCACACTTTCACAGAATGTTTTAATATTAAGATATTCGGCAAATTCTTTAATTATACATAATAGATGGTATTCAAGTGTTAGGTAGGTATTTATTTCGATAAATTAAGCTCAGAAAAGTTTGAAAACCAGCCATATCTCACCTGTTATAAAAGCAATTGTTAGCCAGTAGAGCGTCCACAGCTCTTGTTTATTGGAACTTTGATAGCTAATTTATTCTATTGCTGGACATGTGCATTACAGGACAGTTTACCAGAGAACATGCGTGAGATGTTTTGGAGAACACAGGAATATTTGAAATACACATACTATGACAGAACGTCTATGAGCATGCCAGATGACAGCAACATGCAGAATGAAATACAAATCATAACTGAGATCAGGGATACCAGACGGGTAAATAGTAACTTGTACTCCTTGTACTCTTCATCATGTTCTTTGAGCTTAAACGTTCCTCTGTTCTGGTCTTTTGAGCACAACAGTCCCACTTTATAGTAAGTTTGGATGGTCATTAGAACATAATATTTCCAGTTAGTGGTCTTTTATCTCTTTGGTTATAACAGCCTCTGTTTGTACTAAAATGTGTGGTTACAACAGCCCCTGTTTGTACTAAAATGTGTGGTTACAATAGCCCTTATATGTATGTACTATAATGGGTGGTCACAACAGCCCCTGTTTCTACTATAATGGGTGGTTATAGCAGCCCCTGTTTGTACTATAACAGGTGTTCACAATAGCCAATTTGTATGTACTATAGTGGGTTATTACAACAGCCGCTGTATATACCATAATGGGTGGTTACAACAGCCCCTATATGTACTATAATGGGTGGTTACAACAGCCCCTGTTTCTTCTATAATGGGTGGTTACAACAGCCCATGTTAGTACTATAATATGTGGTCACAATAGCCATTTGTATGTACTATAATGGGTGGTCACAACAGTCCCTTTTTTGTACCATAGTGGGTGGTTATAGCAGCCCCTGTTTGTACTATAACAGGTGGTCACAATAGCCAATTTTTATGTACTATAGTGGGTGATTACAACAGCCGCTGTATGTACCATAATGGGTGGTTACTACAGCCCCTATAGGTACTATAATGGGTGGTTACAACAGCCAATGTATGTACCATAATGGGTGGTTACAACAGCACCTGTTTGTACTGTCATCAGTAGTTACAACCCTGCATGTACTATTATAGGTGATCACAACAGCTGCCCCTTTATGTACTATAATGGGTGGTCGCAACAACCCCGTATGTACTATAATAGGAGATCACAACAGCTGCCCCTTTATGTACTATAATGGGTGGTCACAACAACCCTGTATGTACTATAATGGGTGGATATTGCGTCGCTTAACACATTTTTGTCCAATTGCGCCATGTAACACATTTTTATTACTTACATTCCTCAAGCATTCCCGATCCTCATCAACTACATCAAAAAAGAGGGTATTCATCACCTGCAGTGATTGTTCTAGTTATGAATTGTATATGCCATAGGTATAATTGTGCAACATTTCAGGTTGATGTCGAGATCAGGACCCCGTATGAGACAGTGACTATGCATAATGTGCATACCCCGCAACTGTTCGGAATGGCTCCTGTTCCAAACACAGATAGCATGGTGCAACATGTGACCAAAACTTTGCCCAGTAGGACACTTCCAGCCACATGTGCTATATCTACAAGCAGGATTAGGACATTCAATGGAAAAAGATATGATGTAAATATTTTTTTCTTCATAAAATCATCAATTTTGTTCCTTTATTATTTTTTTTTAGCTTTACTGGCCAAATGCTAGAGGAGGTTATGTGATAGCCCACTGTCTGTCTTTATTTATTAGCAATTTATCATGAGATAACTTATTGGATTTTTACTAAATTAGGTTAAAGGTCCATTGTCTGTCTGTCTGTGATCCCCAATCCTCTAAAACTAGCTGACGGAATTTCTGTCTGTCTGTGTCACAAACTTTGTCTAGACTAGTTCTCCTGAATCCTTGGCTGGACTTCAACGAAACCTGACAGCGATGATCAGTACCAAACCTAGTTGTGCATTCATCATTGTATCCCAGTTGAATGATTTTTGGCGGAGTTAAGGCCCCTTAAAAGTTGTAATACACAAACAAATTCCGCGCTAGTTCTCCTGAATCCCTGGCCAGATTTCAACGAAACTTGGTAGAGGTGATCAGTACCAAGCCTAGTTGTATATATTGTCATCATGTTCCAGTCAAATGATTTCTGGCGGAGTTGTGGCCCTTTAAATGTTTTTTATACATTTTCCGGAATAGTTCTTCTGAACCCCATGCCAGATTTCATCCAAACTTGGTAGAGATGAGCAGTACTAAGCCTAGTTGCGGATATCAACATGTTCCAGTTGAATAATTTTGGCGGAGTTATGGCCCCTAATACTCAAACTTTGTCCGGAGTAGTTCTCCTAAACCCTTTGTTTGGTCAATTAAACTTGACAGGACTGATAGTATCAAGCTTAGTTGTGAGCATCATCGTTGGTTTCTAGTTGAATGATTTTTGGCGGAGTTGTAGCCCTTCAAAAGTTTTAATACACAGATATTGTTGGACCTGTTGGTGCTTTGTACACTATATTATGCACATAAATACTTTCTGGCGGAGTTGTGGCCCTTTAAATGTTTTAATATACATTGACCGGAATAGTTCTCCTGAACCCCATGCCAGATTTCATCCAAACTTGGTAGAGATGAGCAGTACTAAGCTCAGTTGCGGATATCAACATGTTCCAGTTGAATAATTTTGGCGGAGTTATGGCCCCTAATACTCAAACTTTGTCCGGAGTAGTTCTCCTAAACCCTTTGTTTGGTCAATTAAACTTGACAGGACTGACAGTAGCAAGCTTAGTTGTGTGTATCATCGTTGGTTTCTAGTTGAATGATTTTTGGCAGGGGTGTAGCCCTTCAAAAGTTTTAATACACAAATATTGTTGGACCTGTTGGTGCTTTGTACACTATATTATGCACATAAATATCTCCAAAACTTCATACACAAATGTTGCCTAAAAACAGATAAACTTGCAAATTTATATGATTTTTTTGTTTTCCATCATTCAAGGTTGACATCAGTAGTTCAGCGCCATGTGCACATGTCCTGGCCATGGATTGTTCACCACACAACACGTTTGTTGTAACAAGTAAACCACTGTCCTCGGATTCAGATAAGAAGGTGAGACAACCCTTAAGAAGGTATAACATATCTGTTTTGGTCCACATTGCTCTAAAAGCAAGATTGCACATTAAGGCATTCAGTTTTTACTCACCGTGACAGGTATTATACAAACACATTTACAAACTCTGTTAATTTTCAATGGAAACGTCAGTATTCGCCCATATCCGACGTGTTGTCAAGTCATAATGGGTGTGTAATGTACTTGAAACTGCTCTTTTGCTCTTTAACTCGTTTGCATACTGGTTCTGGATTGGTGCAATGCACAGTTACAGGTACATGTATATTATGTCACAGGAAGTATGTCACGGGATAAAAACGAATCAAAGTATTTTGGTTTTTCATTGTCGAAAATTCCCAAGATGTTACAAAGGTAGAGGAGCGAGCATACTTCTGGTGCTCAGATTTTGAAATGAGGCTGGCAGATTGCTGACTTAGCTGTCATTGTGAAAATGACCTTTAAAATAAGTTAAAGAAAGTTTAAAAAGTTTGTTCACTCTTTTACACAGGTAATCACCTTACTGACAAAGACCAACAAAGTTCAGATCATTCCAGTCCAAGATGTGGCCCATATAAAGGTGATGGTCAATGATGAGCCAGTAGATATTGCCAGGTCTCCTAATGCAAAGTATGTTTATCATATCATCCAATAGCACTGATCACTGCTGACATTTACCGACATTGTAACTGTGAGTTGTATCATCTGAAATATGTTCTCAGATAAATTTATAATAAAAAAAACATCAAAAAAAATTCTGATTTTATGCACACATTTTTGATTTCCTTATTTTCATAAAAATATTACTTTTATGATGCCAGAATATTGACATTTTTAAATGTTTTCGATGCTCAAATATGTATGAAGTAATGTCAGATTTATTATTTTTAAACATTCTATTTTTCACATATAATTAATTTTCTTCTTTTCATGTATGACTGTTCCCCTACACTTGTCTGGGGAAAACTCACACTTATCAACAACTGCAAAAATGTCAACATCCAACTTGTTAAATGTACGTCTTTGATCTAAAAAGTATCTCAATCAACATGAATGCTGCAATAAAAGAATATGTTTCCAGTGGTGATGCTGTAAATATGTTGGTGTTGCTGTTTCCAGTGGTGATGCTGTAAATATGTTGGTGTTGCTGTTTTCAGTGGTGATGCTGTAAATATGTTGGTGTTGCTGTTTCCAGTGGTGATGCTGTAAATATGTTGATGTTGCCATTTCCAGTGGTGATGCTGTAAATATGTTGGTGTTGCTGTTTCCAGTGGTGATGCTGTAAATATGTTGGTGTTGCTGTTTCCAGTGGTGATGCTGTAAATATGTTGATGTTGCCATTTCCAGTGGTGATGCCTATGGCCGTCTTAATGTATAACAGACATTCATCATTTATTATCCTTATTGCTTTATTCAGATATTCTGCCAATGTCCCAGAGATCAGAATGTTGGATGGAGATAAAGTGGAGGTGAAGATAGCGCATCTAGGTGTGTCTGTGGTAACTGATGGCAGGCGAACATCTGTGCAGGTATTCATCATTACACCCATGTTGCACTTGTATTAATGATCACTAGGATTATTGCTTTGTACTAATGATCACTAGGATTATTGGTTTGTATTAATGATCACTAGGATTATTGGTTTGTACTAATGATCATTAGGATAATTGGTTTGTACTAATGATCACTAGGATTATTGTTTTGTACTACTGATCACTAGGATTAGTGGTTTGTACTAATGATCACTAGGATTATTGGTTTGTACTACTGATCACTAGGATTATTGGTTTGTACTAATGATCACTAGGATTATTGGTTTGTGCTAATGTACACATAAAGGCAGTAATCAGCAGGAGGAATGAGGATCAGGTATTAGTAACATTTGAAAATATTGCATAGCAATAACGGAATATATATCATGATACCTTTTTTTACATTAAAGGATGCTTATTTTATAATTTTAAGTATTTAGGGCTGTTCTTTTATCAAAACATACCAGCGCCTCGCTGAGAGCAATATGGAGAATATATAAGATAAAGGCGCCTACTCGCAAAAAATTGAAAATCTATGACGGGGCACAACTGACCATTTTACTATAAAGCAATGGTATTTGCCTTTTGCCTGGCATGAACGCTGACAAAATGTAAATCAATTCTTAACTATAAAACTACTATCAGTTATATGTGTGCTATCTACAGGTTGGTAGTCACTACTGGTCCAAGGTGTGTGGTATGTGTGGTAGCCTGGATGGTATAAACAGTGACAGCATTCAAGGTCCCCACCAGGTCCCCTATTCTAGCCCCAAGGTCCTCGTTTCCACGTACCTTGTACCTGACGGACAATGTGATGCCAAAGCCATGCAGAGTAAATACGACGTTACTGCGATCAGGAGCAACTCAAGTAAGTTCAGTGTTAGGCTAACCTTAAATGCTTTTTGTGTCTTTTCGTAACTTCTATGAAATTTTACAGGATTGTTCACTTATAATGATTCCAAGATGTAAATATTGATTTGGCATAAACAAAAATTGAGCATTTTATTACCACAGTATAGCACTTTTTTCAAATTTACACTAAATTATCTTGTGGGTCTAACTTGACCCACAGTTTTTCATGGCTTGTTTTATTTTTTTTATAGGATGGTTCACTTTGAGAGTAACCATTTAATTGCATCACAGCATTGCAATACAACAACAGAGATCGAAATTAATCTCAGCAAAGAAAATTTACATTTTCTTGATTTTTTGATAACTTTGTGAAGTTGCTTGGTAAACTGGATAAAAGTTAATTTCTGCAATGGAAATATAATGCACCACTTGCAGTGCTCTTGTTCTTTTAAATGCATACATTTTTTATAAGACAGGTTTTCCTTTGGAAAACTCTATTAGATTGGCGAATTTCGTTTGGTAAGAGGGCGGGCAGCGTCAAACTCATTGTTTCGCTCAATAACTTTAGTTACAAATGAGATATTTGGAAGAAAACATGCTGCATTGGTAGCTTATATGGAAAAGAAACTTGGGATTACATTTGAGGTCACTGGGGTCAAGGTCACTCTTACTAATAATAGAAATATGTTTTCCGCTCAAAAACTTTAGGAATGTGATACTGGAACGAAACTTGTTGTGTAGGTAGCTTATATGGAATTGAAGCTTGGGGTTGCATTTGAGGTCATTGGGTCAATGTCGAGGTTGCAGTTACTAAAAATAGAAAAATGATTTCCGGGCAATAAATTAAATTAGGAGTGAGATATTGAAGCAAAACTTGGCGTGTACGTAGTTTATATGGAAAGAAATATTGGAACGAAACTGTGTAGGTAGCTTATGGAAAACCATTTTTTCATGCAATTTCCAAGTTTGTCGTTACATGAGCATTTTTTAAATGACTGCCTTTTTTATGTTTTTAATTGCTAAGCAGTAATAGTCGCCAGAAATGTATGTTAATCTGTGTTTCCTTACAATGTTTCAGAGCTTGTTCATCCAAAGGAACAGACAAAAGTGATTGAACGCCAGCAATATGGCAGACCAAAAACGTGTTTCTCCAAAATTCCAGTAAAATCTTGTCCTCCCAAAAGTTTTCCAGAGGGTACGGAATCTCGCCACATCCCCTTTTACTGTTTGCGATCATCTAGTCATGCCACGCAGAAACTTCTGGACATGGTGCAGAAGGGAGTGGTAGATGAAAATATACAGAACAGAGCAACTGATTTCAACCAGTATGTGATTGAGCCTAAAGCCTGCATAGAAGAGTAGACAGAGTTTTGTGTGACAATTATTGAATGTTGGGAACTAAATTAACTTAAATGAAAAATGTCCACATAAGGAGTGGTCGGAATATTGCCAGGTCTACTTGTCCAGCCTGCAACCTGCTATGCATATGGACTAACCCAGCTTCCAGACCCCTATGTTTATGGACTAACCCAACCTAGGGTTGCTTTATTTATGGACTAACCCAACCCACGGTTGCTGTTTATTGACTACCCAGCCCAAAGGCTGCTATGTTTATGGAAACCTTTTGTATTGGCTTATTTTTGTTTTCTTGTTGTTCTAAGCTTGTGCCATGTAAAATGCTCAATGTCATGTCACCTTGGATGTATAGAGAATTTCAACCTCGAGATTGCACCAATTGACCATTACACTTTGGTTAGAGTTATCTGAGGCAGCTATTTACATAGCACACATTTAGCTCTCCAATGTTCAGTACTGTTTAAATATAAATGTAGTTTTGTATTGTCATTTTGTCCTGTTTAGCAATCATGTTTTTAAAAATAGAAATCGGGTGGTTTTAGGCTTGATATATAACTTGCACAGAAAACTACCCATGGTATTACAGATAACTACCCTAGACTACCCATAGTATATTTCTGTATACAGATAACTACCCTAGACTGCCCATTGTATATTTCTGTATACAGATAACTACCCTAATGTTCATCCTTTATAAAAATGATACCATGGCTTCACCAACATGTAGTGGTGGGTGGGGAGAAGTAATAAGTTATATATGCACTGCATTTTTCTTGCTAATGTTGTATGTTCCATGCTTGTTGATGTTGAATGTTCCGTACTTACCAATTACATCTATATGTGTTAAGTTCTCTCAGGAAAGCTTGTCATATCAGATTTTGAAAACTTTTGTTTTTGATTCTTGTTCATGTCTCCATTCAAAAAGATTTGTTTTAAATGGTGAACTAGTTCACAATCTTTCTTTGTAAATTTCCACATTTAAACCTAGTTTAATTATTGCAAAATTCTTATTCTGACATGCACCTTTGTCTGTTTATATTTTTCATTCTTGCAGAACTTCAGTAAAATTATTAACAGCCAATTCACCACTTATACTATACATATCAGTATCTTAATGTTGTCCGATTCATTTTATATTTAGATACCTTGTTTGTTCCCTTGTTTCACAATGTCTTCATTTTGTTTGTAAACCAGATTTGTACCAAGTAGCAATTAAAATGCATGCAGCAATGATTAAAATTGTTTTGTTGTTTGATGCTCCCCAACTTTTAGTCTCTGTCAACTATGAAAAATGTCTTGCCATGTGATATAATACATCTAGTTATACCCCTGCACAAAATGAAGTGAGGGTTATGTAGGAATCACATTGTAACGTCCCTCGTGCAACACATTTTTGACCCATCGCGTCCCGTCACACATTTTTATTACTTGCATTCCTCAAACAGTTTTGAATGGGTTGTTCCCAAACTTCATATACACATAACAACTGATGACTTTATGTCCCTCTACATCACCCATTGTTGATTGCCTAATTTTTAATACAGAATTTGACTTAGAATTTAAGCGGGGGTAGTCACCACCTTCAGTTATAGTTCTAGTATTTTGCCCAAAACTTGAAAAAAAAACATAATTTGAAGTCACTCACTTCATTGATGTTATAAGAGCCAGGTCAGCCAGTAGGGCGTCCACAGGCCCTCGTTTACATATTGTGTGTCGTTTTTACCATTTGGACACATTTTAGTCGCACACAAGCTAACTGCACTTTTTTATTTCTTGAAATAAATAGACTATTTCCTGCGCATTGAGACATGCTTGTGTGTCGTCACATAAGTATACTTTATACACAAAAAAAGACACACAAGGTGCTCCTGTAAACTCGGACGATGGACGGACGACGGACAACTCGGCATCCCATAAGCTCTACTGGCCTTCGTGTCCGGACCGTAACGTGCAGGGATTTTTAAATAACTTGGCACAACTGATCACCATAACAACAGGATGTGTCGCGCGCAAAACACAGGTCCGTTCCTCAAAGGTCAAGGTCACACTTGCAATTTATAGGTTAAAGAAATTTCGTGTCTGGACCGTAACATCACATGCAGGGATTTTTAAATAACTTGGCACAACTGATCACCATAACAAGATTGTCAGTCAGTTAAGGGAAATTTCACTTTATTTCCCTCAATTCACTTTGTCCAAATCACACATTCAACTTGAAGACCACATTTTCTGGAACAAGGACACTTTGGGGGCATTTGTCACTTAACTGTGACAGTTCTTGTTTATAATTGTGTCTAACAAGCTGGAAATTCTTCTAACTTGCTTGTAAATATTGAAATAATGTGTACCATATTTAGGGTTAAGCAATGGAATGAAAAGAAAACAAGACAAAATCATTTTTAATAAGAATGTATTATTATAGCTTTATGACTGTATTCATAGAATGTGTATGAACATGAAATAAATAACTTATCAACACCAACATTTAACTGGTTCTCTATATCTATACATTAAACATTTATAAAATGCGAAAACACTAAACCATATCCTATATTCAACATTGTTGTATCCCCACAGCGAGCATCCTGGCATGAACAAAATTTGCAAAATCACCATCATGCAAGACTGACCTCAACTTAAACATCACAAAACTGTTCCAGTTACCAATTCTTAAGGAACATAAATTGTGGTTGTCCCGAGGTTTCAGGACTATTAAGCTTTGGATGTCAGGAACTAGCAATAGTCCATCCCAATTCACTAGTTAAAAGGAGCAAAAAGTAAATGCAGGCATCCATATTCCCACTACCTACCCGTTATTAATTTTGATTGCAGAAAAAATTATACTAAAATGTTTTAAATTAAAAAGAAAAACCTAAAGCTAACAGGTTGATAACGCGAGGTAATTTTCATATAAAACGGTATCTTAAGTCGGCATTTAGATTTTGCTTTGGAAATATTTTTTATATTTAAAACTGAAAACTTTATTTCAATAGAAACACACACATAACAACAGGCACATTAAGTATACAAGCCATATGAAGATTTCTTCAATGTTGTTTATTAATGCTCAGATATTTGTTTATAAATATCAAAAGTTTATAAATATCAAAAGGCACAACCAGACCAATGACTGGATATGTGTTGCAAGTTTTATGAAGCTCAAGTGGTTTTGGAGTAATGGCCTGGAAACTATGTGTGATTGGCAGACGGGCTTCATTTGTAATTCTTCCATGCCCAAATGGACCTCATTTGTAGACCCACCCTCACTCGGTCACACCTCGTCTGCTTGGGATAATTAACTAACAAACTCCAACATAATCATCTGTATGAAGTATCAAATGTTAGGTTCTGGTGACTGCCCATGCCACCACAATCTGGACTTGCTAACTTGTATGGTATGGTGCGTCGTATATTCAGTTTATTTGGAATGGACAACATTAGGTAAATTAATTCAGAAATTTTATGGTGAAACTGCAACATGCATTTAATATGTATAAATGGTTTGTTTTCAGAAAATATACTGTACAAACACAGACCTTATAATAAACACAGGAAACTTCCTATCTGAACCAGTAAAGTAGCCAAAATATTTATTGTTATTTTCAAAATAAGATTATTTTTTTATAAAAATCGGTATAAATTATCATCTATGTTGGTTTCTCCACTCCATGAGATTTGGAATGAATGAAACATCTATGCAAACAACTCTTTACGACATGCGTGTTTCATGTCAGGCAACAATTTGTGAAATCTCTGTACGGTTCCACGTGAAACTGAGATAAATTTCACTGTTTCCTATCTATTTGTTACTAGGTCTGTGGTAGAAACTAAGAGTTCAATATGACTCAACTTTCCTTGAAATGAGTGGAAATGTTGGAGATAACAACACACGGTAACCCCAGATCAACAAGGCTTGATTGGTCACCCATTTCATATATCACAAGTGTCACATCTTAAAATGACAGTAAAAATAAGAGAGATGTTCAGAAAGTTTTGAGACAACTGAATCAGATATTCTTTTAAAGTAATCACTTGATATGGAAACTGAACTGATCCATCCAGCACACGTCAAGATAAAACACACTGCTCTTGTATTTTGTTATTAGCTATGCACATAAATAGCATATGGGAGTAAAACGTTATGAAAATTGCATCAGATGTGAATGGAAAGGCACAACATGTTCACTTTTTTTTTTTTACTTTCTATGATTTGACTTAAAGGGGGTACATCAGGATTTTTCATGAAACATCTTAAATCATAAAAATGTTCCAGTTCATGATAAAATACTTATATCAATCAAAATATGATGTTAGAACCATTGTGTTACTATCTAAACTTTAAAAACACCATAATAAATCGGATATAGCTAGGACGGAATCAGACGTAAAATGCTGAAATTAACCCTGGTGCATCACCTAGGATAGCACATATTACTGTGCAGAATAAGTTTTTTGGCAAGTAATGGATCATTTTTAGGCTCATTCATTATGTTTAGGACATTCAGTGTAGAAAATATTAATATTTGTCATTTTTTAGTCGGACACCTAGACCCCCATGAAAATCCTGATGTACTCCCTTTAAATGCTGTGTGAGGGCTTTTAAGGGATCTACAGGGCCCAGCGCCCTTATGTATAGATGGCACACATGACTGAGAGAATGATGGGCATCATACACTATTTGATTGGGCATCAATATCTGTTAACAACGAGAATTGAATTGAGGTTTTAAGGCGCACCAACACATGAAAGGTTATATGGTGCCTAACAGGAAGGAACATGCCAGGCTCATCCTCAATGTACATCGAGATAAAATATGGAGAACAGGCCTAGACCCTTTTCAACCTGAACTGCAGAGTTGCTGCAAATTCTATTGTAGACGCTCCATTTACGCTGGAGCTAATAACGAGAAAACAAGGTCAATTTTTTATTGATTAAAAGTTGATGTCGGAACAGGACAACACTGAAAGCAAATGCCGAAACATATAATGGGATACTGCTGTAGCAATGGTTCATAATGCAATGTGAATGATTACGTGCAATAAAAAGGTGCATATGATTTTCGAAAAAAATTCTATGATCTTGTCACGAGAAAGACTTCAACTTTAAAGACATTGTGTTATGCACCAGCCAGGCCCATCTATAAAATAAGAAAGATCAAAAGCGTATTTGTAATATAAACCTTATTATGCTTCTACGTTTTATAGAAAAGGTCTCAAAACTTTCCAATCAGCTCTCATACAAATTTGATATGAAATGAAAACAAATGAGGTGATGGTACACAAGTCGACATACTTATAGCTCCAGCTTCTTCTGTATTTAACAAAAATTTAATCAGTAATGGCGGATTTGCAAATCCTTACTGTACAGATGCTTTCAAAAAAAGTATTTTGCCTTTTTAAGGCTCATTACAACCAAAAAATAATACAATAAGACTCCAGAAAAAAAGAGGCAATCAAAACACAAGAGTGCCTTTGTCTGAAACTGAAAAGCGCTCGACTGCTCGACTGTTAGGATACAAGGTTCCTTTGACGTCATGAATAACATTCTCACAAAACAAAAACTTAATACGCATGAGTTGCTCTCATGGTAATCAGAAAATAGCTGAAGAATGCTGAACAAGCGCAACAGAACATAAAAACATAATTTAAAAAAATAAATTATTGCTGAAAATGCATAAACGCGATTTATCTTACAAAAGATACTGCATAAAATGTACAAAAAACCACAAAGTACAAAACATACACACATACACTCTGTAGCACATTTTTACAATCAAAATATGTAATTCTGATACAGATTACATGTATGTAATGTAAACAGCATAACAATGGTTTCCAGTATTGTCAGTCTTGTGGATGCATAAAAAACAGATGGTTTTTGGAAGTTACAACAAGAGCACTGCCTAGAGGGCATATACCCCGTCATTAGACATACTTATGTATTAGATATTATTGGTAACCAATATTTAAGAATGTAAAATCATGCAAGCACGATGCATTTCATTAATTTGGAAGTATTTCTACGAATTTAAGTTCCTTTTTCTAAGGGACATAACTCAACAATATACCATTTAAAATTTGCTAAGCATCACTTTTATTCTTTCTTCCATATAATTTTATTAGAAATTGATTCACAATAACGATATTAATTTCATTGATACTTCAACAATTCCACCATTTGAATCAAGTCATGAGATCACATGACCATACACTGCCCTAAATAATCTCATGTAAAATAGAAATAATGCTATTTATTTCAGCAAGAAATTTAGACAGTAAAAAAGTGATCTTTAGCAAATTTTGAGTAGTATAGTAAAGGGCCCTTTAGATATTTGTTTGTGAGAAAAGAAGGGTTACTTGTTTCTGTTTCAAAGCCTTGGCACTGATAACTAGGGGGGTGGGGAAAAAAGTTAAGGTAAAATATTTTTCACAGGGAAAAAATCAAAAAAATATCCAGAGTTATGGACCTTTTAGTTGTATTCACTGGATCATGCTGAAACAGTGTACAAAGTTTCATTGTTGTAGACCCAATACTTTCCAAGTGATCAGCCACAATCATTTGTCAACTAAAAGTTTACAGACCGACAGATCTTGCCCGTTACATATTGGCATGTGACTATTCCCATATGTATGTATATCAGGGCTTGGGGAATGTCAAAACGTCTATCGGTCCGAGACTCTGGATCTCTTAGATTTACTGCCATACCGTCAGCCCCGCCTCCTTCCCACAAACATGATAAAAACTCTCTCAAGTTTTGTAAACGATGAGATTTTGCTCCATTTCGAACAGCTAATACTAATTTGGAATTTTTTATTGAAAGTATTTGTGTAACACAGGAACTGAACTTTGCTTGTGTTTTTGTTTTTATTTACTTAAATCATGCAATGGGCTGCAGCTAGTCGACGTTAGGAAAGGTTGCATGATGTATGGCGTGGTTCAATTCAATTCAATTGTTTTAGTGTCATAAACTACATTGACAATTGGGTGCGTTCAGGGTTCTCCCATCGGTTACCGAAAGCACTCTCGGTAACCATCGTTAGCCAATGGTTAACCGATAGGCAATCTTCCTGCGACTTTACACCTGAGGTAGTATTGGTGGCCTCGTTACCAAATGTTAAATGGCCATTGGTAACCCAAAGTTAACCCAAGTGGTTGCCAATGGGAGAACCCTGAAGCCATAGTCTATATATCAAAAGTTTAATGAAATTTAAGAAATTAAGAAGTTTTAACCAATGTTACATTATTGTGATGTGTGAAGAAATTAAAAGCTATACTCTAAGTGAAGTTTTTGCCACATAAAATAAGACCTTTAACCTCAGAATTTGATCCAGACCTTTATTTAGTCGGCTCGATTTACGTTTTTCTTGAAAAAGGCGGGGTTTTTTGCAACGGTTGTCGTAAAAAATAAGCTCACATGTGTCAATAAATATGTAAATTAATGAATTGTTTCTGTATTTGATTGGTCAAAAGTCCACATGACCTAGATATATTTCAGCAAGTTGATGGTTGGAAGGTTGCTGACTTCATTACCCCCCACCCCCAATTTAGTCCTAATTGTTTGCATGGTATATCACACGATACGTTTAGACACCTTAAATATTTATCATTATTTGAAATCTTTATAAAATGCATGTTAGTAACTTTAAATTTGGTTAAAGGAGTCACATTATTTGTCATGTAAACAACACAACATCATGATTTCTCTTAACAAGAGGTCAATGATCTTGAAGCTCTACTGATATGTTTTTGATAGCTAGATCAGCATTCCTGTGAAGTTTCATGAAAATCCGTCAAGTAGTTTCAGAGGAGTAGTCGCTACAAGTTTTCATTATATAACTCTATGTAAACAAAGATGGCCGCTGGCAGCCATGTTTAACGTCGAATCAAAATTTTCGACAAGGATCAACATCATGTCATACTGATCATTTTAGGAAAAGACGCATATAAATATCAATTATAGTTTTCAAGAAGTAGTCGCTACAAACTTGTTTTTTGAAAAATTATTTTTAGCAAGGCGGCCATCTTGAATTTCCGACCAACCTGAAATGTTGCTAGGGTCATTTAGACATCAAGAGCAACATTCCTGTGAAGTTTCATGGAAATCCGTTGAGTTGTTTCAGAGGAATAGTCACTACAAGTTTTTACTAAATAACTCTATGTAAACAAAGATGGCCACTGGCAGCCATGTTTAACGTCGAATCAAAACGATTTTCGACAAGGACCAACATCATGTTATGCTGATCATTTTAGAAAAGTCCCATATCAATATCACCTAAAAGTTTTCAAGAAGTAGTCGCTACAAACTGGTTTTTTAAAAATCTATTTTTAGATTTGGTGGCCATCTTGGATTTCATATCAACATGAGATTTTGCTAGGATCAACTAGACCTTATGGGCAACATTTCTGTAAAATTTCATGAAAATCCATTCAGTAGTTTCAGAGGAGTAGTCGCTACAAAAAGTTTACGCACGGACAGACCGACGACGGACACTGCGCCATGGCATAAGCTCTGCTGACCTCTGATCAGTAGAGCTAAAAATTGCCACCGTGTACAAAGTTAACTGACAGCATTAAAGTGAAACTATCACTTTGTAAGTGTGTTATGTGATAAAAAGAATCTTACGTTTGTGACTGTGTATTACTGATAAACTTGTTTAGATAAAAGATAGAATACTCGACAGAGCCTCGTTTCCTCATTTGATCCAACTTGTTTATTAAAAACAATAATACATGGTCAACTCATGTGAGATCCTCTATATGAAGATAATGACCTTAAACGTTTACATGTGCTTTATAACAAGAACATTCTGCTCCACTACACACTCCGAATAAACTCATGCGCTTCAATTCTTCATTCTGTGTTAACTTTTTGATAGTGAAAATGTTATCCGGTTGTGTTTAAACTGAACTGAATGTTGTTTAATGGCTCATAACGCATTATATGTTATTTAGAGCTTGGTAAGGAAACATAGCAATCCAGATTTCTATGGTTCTTTAACATGCTCAGAGGATAGGATTCTGACACAAGGGACCGCCGGGTTAACGCCCTGATGGGCGAGGCCAAGGGAAGTGTCCTGCTGTGTTTCCAATGAAGATCAATCAGTTTTTAAGAAACATCTGACATGCGCATTAAAGATGTGAGCGTACACATTGTCATTACAGAATTGATTTGCTGTACTTTTTTTCTTTCTATAAGAACAAGCAATAACTGTGAAGGCGGAATAAAGAATTTTTTTTTTAGATTTTTAAAGATATGTGTTTATTTTTTTTATTAAATAATCTGGACAAACTATACTGTACATTTAAAGAGCATATTATTCATTATTAATACTCAAAGCATCTCTTACAATTGTTTAACAATCTGTTCCAGTAATAATGGGCATGTTATTCATTCTTAATACTCAAAACACCTCTGACAAACGTTTTAGTATAATTTTAAAAGCAAAAGCTTTATTAATTCTTTGGAAACCTCATTCATGAAAATGCTGTAAAGGATTGTTTAAATTCAACAGGTTTCAAGCATACAAAACAATATCTGTTAAAATCAAAGGAGAAAAAAAGCTACACTACAGCTTAGAAATATCAACAGTGGCAGTTGTGAAAAGCTTTTGAAATAATGTAAACTTCATCCAATATTTCAGTTATCATTTGAAATTCAAAGAAAACTAGAGATATCCACGGAAACAGATGCACCCCATCTTTGAATGAGACAGAATCAGCCTGTAAAATGTAAATAAGAGGGCTAATGGCCCTAAATTGGTCACCTGATGACCTTGCCCATTGTAGACCACTTACAACATTTACAGAAGTGGGTGTGATTATAAGAATCTTTCATGGGTATCAGGGGAAGATTGGGAATCCCAACAAGAGGTATAACTGTTTTTATCGGAACCGAGGCTCTGTCGAGGTTCCGCTTTAAATTAGTTCTACCGAGGGTTGGAATTTCCCTATCTGAACCGGATAGATCGTTTTGATTCTATCATTCACTGACACAAAGGGACGGACAAGGTCAACGCTATATGCCCCCTTCTCGAACTTCGTTTATAGCAGGGGAATAATACTACAGCAACATCGCCATTACGCAGGATGCAACATTTTATCAGACACAGAAACCGCATAGAACAATGCAAACTGCAACAGCATGGTCAATGTGGCAAGTTTCATGCAACATTAGCTTAAAGGTAATGTTGTCATATATTCAAAGAACCTTTATAACTACTTGCAAAATAATTATCAAAATTGGATGATGAACAAAGCAGATGACCATTTGAAGATTTTTTATAACTGATATGGAAGCCGCCATCTTGAGAAATATGCCAACATCTACATTGTCATATATGGACAGTGCTCTAGATAATTTTATAGCATTCGAGTTCAGTACATGGATACGTGATCTATCTGGAGCACCTACATGACTTTGGCATATTAATAAATGTTATTTAAAGCAAACAAAATCACTGCTAATGAATGCAAAATCATTAACTGACCATATGATGCATTATTATCACACTTCACAGGGTTCTCCCCAGGCTATTAAGGCATGTCGCATTTAACATGCCTTCACAGCCAAAATGCTTTTGCAACGTGCCTTTATTTTGAAAAGACATGTAACACATTTTAATTATTTCATGTTTGTTTAGCTTAAATAAGTTTAAAACACAATATATAGAATCACTAGCCTATGTATTATATAGATCAAGTGTCTTTCTGACAACCTACCCATACATAAAGCGGTCATGTATAAGGATACACTCTGAAGCATATTTTCTCTGATAAAAACGACATGCCTCGAGAAATTCCTGGGGAGAACACTGCTTCAGTATATTTGTTTTTCATACAGTTGGCAAACTTGCTGTTTTTGTTCATATATACTAAAGTATCGTTTTAATAAACATTTCAAACAATGGTACAACTATGATATCAGCTACCTTATCCATTTCAAAAGAACCTTCAAATGTTCAGATCTGCTTATTTATCATCTGATTTTGATCATTCTTCCAACCTTTTCCGAGGTTTGCAGAACTCAAAAACATAAAGCATGTTCGAATATATGCATTCCCTTTGACCGTTTTATGACAGAACAGAGCTGCTAAGCTCAGCTTGACTTTCAATGGCTTTCAATCGTATATTAAATAGTATTTGACCCGATTAAACGAGAATTGTCATCTGAAATAGACGACTGATGTACCTCCCCTGGGACCATTTTTGTGTTATCTCTGACGTGTCACGAGTGCAGCTAGTAATCTAAAGAGCAATAGAGTTGACAAGAGGTTTCATGATCGGGTAATGGTGACCTTGACCTTTAACTTATTGACCCAAAATGTATATGGTTGGAGAGTCTACCTGTGAAGGTGACCTTGACCTGAACATATTAACCACAAAATGTATATTGTCACCATGGACAAGCTGCCTGTAAAGTTTCATGAGAGTGGCTGTTAGTCTTGAGCTTATAGAGGGCAAGGGTTTTCATCAAGTCATGGTGAACTTATTGATCCTAAAATGTTGAGGTCATTCACTGATCATGGACAATCTATCCGCACGTGGCTATAAGGTTTGAAGAGAGACAGAGCAGACAAGGTTGTGTCTACAGACTGAATCCATTAACTTCATGCCCCACACGCCATTAAACTACTGAACTTCACTTTGCCAGGGTATAATTACATTTACTGAAAAGCGGAAATTGTTTCCCAAAGTAATGTAAGTAAGATACACCTAACTCGAGATGACAACCTATGCACCATCACATTAGCTTCAATCTTTTGTCCAGCAGAGCTAAAAATGCATAAGTACAGGGCTAGAAATTAACATTCGGTGGCCTAGTTGTTGGGTAAAATCACTAGACCTGCTCAAAATTTACTAGCCCAATATAATATTCAACAGAAAATACTAGTTTAATTCAAGTTTCGGTTTCTTTATATGAGTTTTACCTATAGGCATGCATTTATTGAAACTTTGGAAATATCAGGTTTTTAAAAGACCTGTTAGGTTAGACAGTGCCGTCACTACACAATCTATCGATTTAGGATTGATTTCTTATTTGAACAATTTTTGTTACTAGCCCATCGGACTACCCAGACACAAACATTTGCCAGCCCGGCAGCATTTTTGCTAGCCTCGGGCTACAGGACTAGTGGTAATTTCGAGCCCTGAAGTACAGTATTCACTTACACTCCTCACAAGACAATAATGTAGAGAAATACGAACATTTTAATTATACATAATCAAAATGAAACAACCTGTACGTTTACCTTTGTGGTAGAAATATAAGCTTACAAACATACTTGCATGTTAAACATGAATCATTTAGATCTATCAAACCATTTATGCAAAATAGAAATTTACTCAATCGTCAACAATAACATAAGGTAAAATATTCAAGAATCCAGAGTTGTACGATTCGAGAGACAACGTTTGAGTCCAGTCTTTCCAAGTACCCGACATATCATATGATCCGTTCACCCCCGTCCATTGTTCACTATGTAATGTATTAACATCAAAATCAGTGACTTCATGTGCTTCTGGCATTTCATATGTATCATCATCTAATTCAAAGTTATCTAGATCTAGAGGTGGATATTTGCTGTATATTTCCTCCAGTGAAAGAGGAACCACCGGTTTATCCGGATCTTTAGAAGATCCAGGTTCCGGTTCACTTTTATGACCAGTTTTCTTTCGTGAAATCACAGTGTTAGAATCAATTTGATCATTAATTGCTGAATGATTTATGTCATTGAGATTACTTTTAGCAACTGAGTCCTGGTTGCCTTCTATACTATCATCAAAACTAGTTGAAGCATTACCTGGGGATTCGGTACGAGGCATTTCGTATTTTAACGGACTCAAGTCATCCGGTGTGCTTTGATCTACTGAAGATGCTAAAAACTTTTGAACCATTTCAGTTTTGGTTTTTAAAGACACAGGGGTGCTTGGTGGCACAAGATCATTTTTAGCACCTCTTTTCCGATGATGTCTTGGTTTTGCCCCCTCAGGAACATTAGAACAAAAGTCTTCATCCACTTCCTTTTGGATTAAGTTAGACTGAATTTGTCGTGCAGTGTCTCTACCAACAGAAAAACTATTGTTTGCCTGTAATGACTGCATCAGTTCAGCTGTGCTTTTTACTTTAGGCGTGAGGCTCACAAACTTGTCACTCCTAGAAGTAGACGGTGTATTAGACGGTGTATTTTCCAAGTCTGTCCTCAATCCGAGGTTTATATTCCGACGTTCTGAGAAACTTTTTGAAGATGAAGCAGATCCATTTGGTGGAGAAATCTGTGGTTGGTCATTGGGACTAAGGGGTTTTATTTTTGGAGGCCGGCCACGGCCCCTCTTTTTTGGTGTTTCGATAACTCCATTTACTGGGACAGGAGGAAACGGAGGGGATGTTTTATTAAATCTTATTGTGGTTTTTAGACCTTTAGTTTCTATGGAATGAGTAGAAGTGTCCCCACCATTAAAATGTGTTCTAGCCATGCCATTCTGAACAGTATTTGTTTCTACCTTGAGTGAAGGGGACAGATTATCTGCCGACTGAACCACCCTTATGTCCGACACTTTTGACTTGGTGCCTAAACTTCCACTTGAATTAGTTCTCTTTATCTGTTTTGAATCACTAGCACTGGATGTAATTGGCATATGCTTAGACAATGGTGTATGAGGTCTATCACTGTACACAGCCGACTTCCTGCTACCTTGACTACTCACACTATCCGCCGGGGAACCTGGCCGGGAAGCAGTACTTGGAGATATGCACATACGTTTAGCACTAGATGGGTTAAGTTGCGGGGATGAAATAGAATGCTTTACTGACTGTTGCAAAGCAAATTTATTGTTTGCGCTGTGTAATGATGGCGTGTTCGGTTTGCTTAGCGGTTGACCGGGTGAAAGACTAGATTTAACACTATTTGGAGTAACAAGTCTATGTACAGTTGAAGCCGATAATGATCTGCTCAGGGTTCCAGCAGCAGGACTGATGGGAGGTCTGTTGGCACCCTGGGACCTGCCCATGGGTGGCGCACTGTTCAACCCATCTCCATTAAGCGAGGTATTGCTTTCTGAATTACCACTGACAACTTTCTGCCAGTTACGCACCAGCTCCTTCGCCCGTTTGGCAAGCTGTTTATCATTTGTTTTTCTGCGAACATCGTTGACAAGCCGTCCAATGCGAGTTTCCTACAAAACAAATATGGTTAAATCAGTACAAGCCCACAAATGTAAATTGTATTTCTTTTAGTTTTTAGCTGAGCAGTTTTCAGTACATTATTAAGGCCAAAAAAAATAAAATAGGTGTGTTTCCTATTGCATGCTCTATCGGTAGTCATTTTTTAAATTTTTTTTTATAGGGTTAGAAAGACCAAAGACATTTTTAAAATGATTGGCTTGTGTTGATGCATGGAATTATGAACAAGAGGCCCAGGGATGCTCTGGTTATTCAAAGTTATTCAGAACAAACGCAATATTTTAATAGGCAAATATAAAACTAACTCATGCGGCTAATCTCTCTTAACTGAGAGGAAACCAAGTTTCATAAAGAAAGTCTATGACCTTGGCCGTTAACCAACAGGGGTGTAAAATATTTTCAAGGGCTACTTGACCTGTAGGTCTACCAGTTGAAAAAAGTCACTTGACCTTACCAACTTTCAAGTTGACCTTATACTTTTCATAATATTAAAGGATTTTATATATAAAAAGTATTAATATAGAGACTATTAGTATAGTTTACTTTTTAAACTATATTTCAGTTAACAGTTTACAGAACAAGTGTATACTTTTGTTCACTTGTAGACTAACTGTATAAAACCATTTTATTCATTAAATAATCTTTTTTAATTGAAATATGTTTTTATTAGTGGACCATGCGGTCCATATAAAAGACTGCATGGTTTTATGGTTCTAAATTGCAGAGTTGAATTATTGAATTGTTTATTTCCTGTAAAGGCTGTATTTTTTACGTAGCACCTATGTTTTACTATTGAAGGAATGAAAAAGTATAACGTTCTATCAATGGTGCATACGGCAGACTTGCCTTTTTTTCTATCATATACAGCTTGTTGCTGCTTACGTTTTTCTACCATTTGTTTTGAATGAGTCATCGTTGCCCGATGTTTTTTCCTCAAAATAGCGATCTAATATCTCGTTGTTTTGGTTGAGAGTCTAACGAGTCGCCTTGTTTTTCGACATTTTTATGGGAAAATCAACGGTGTATACATAAATATTTCACATGCCGAATCATTTACGTAAACATAAATATCTGAGTAATCCAAATTTCACGCGCATCTGCCAGATTGGTTTACGTGAAGTGTATTCAGTAAACTTTCAATGTTAACATTACGATAATACAGTCTGTTAACCTAGTTACCAACACGCGCTTGTTTTGAAACTGAAAAGATCGATCTTTTTTTCTTCACCACAATAAAACTGATCGACCGATCGGTCTAGTATTTAGGACTGTGACGTTCTGGTCGCCATGGCGAGCGGTCGAGTGGTATTTTACACCCCTGACCAACTTAGACCCCAAAATCGAAAGGGGTTCTCTCTTCAAGGACAATCAAGTGATTAAGTTTAATGATTTTTAACATTATAGCTTTCACAATGACATTGAGAGGTCATGCAAATTTGTAACGTTGAACTGAAGAAGAAGGCTCGCTTGAATATTATATGTTTAAACAGTGATTTCGTTCAAATTCTTGTTTTTTTGAATTGATGTATAATCTTTTTCTATTTTTAGTTCATTAATAATAGCAAGTCTGTTATCAGAACATTTTACAACAAACAATTATTCACAATAGCCAGCTGCTAAGTACCTGTTTTTGGATGGTTTATTTTGCAAGAATCGGTAAGTTTTTTTACTGTGATTAGGGGCACGATCCTAAAAATGTTAAAAAAAGCCTATATGCTTAAAAAAGGTTTGGTCGCTGCATTTTCGGTCGTAGCACAACAAAACTTTGTCCGGTCAGACAACGAATTTCAGTCTGTCTGTCCGAATGCCCTGTGGACTTGGATTTTTTTTCCGCGTAGACTGCCAGTGCCAATGCTGACTATGGTTATATCTGTTCAAGCCCAATAAGTGTATATCGAGGGGTCAGTGCAAAACTATTGTAACTACATATGAATAAAGAGGGAGATACAATAGTTTTGCACTGAACCCTCGATATATGGTTATAGCCTTATGGGTGGGGATCTCAACTGTTTCCAAGTTATGACCCATGAGCTATTTCCCCCAGGGGTGTTGACGGACCAGTGGCCGATGCTAACTGGATGGTTGTATCAGTCTTTCATGCCCAGATTAAATGTATACCGTATTGTTTCTAATTAGCGCCCCCGGGGGTGTGACATTTTTTGAAAGGGGGCGCTTATTAGAACGCTTTTCGTAAGCCAGTACATTTTAATTTCCTTATATAATGCTAAAAATAAGCGAGACAAAGTCTTGTTCTTGTTGTGTTACTGAAATATGGAATTAAATTCATAAGTGTGTGTATACTGTTTCTTGGATTTTAATCACTTTTTTTGGATATTAATCACTTTTACACCTCAAGGTAAGAGTTTTTGGTGGGGGCAAGAAAATGTGTTTCTGAGTTACTCATAACTGATAAATTGTTAAAGAATTTATATGAATTTCTGCTCGTAGGAACATCGATTTTTTCCTTTATAAATGGAACCACAGAACGGTCACATTTCCAATGACAAAGGTATGTTTTTTTCCCAATTGGAATGAAAAAAGTCCCTATTTCAGAGGGAAACTTTAAACAGAAAACTGGGGAAAATATATACTTTAAGGGGAGGTTATTGAAATACTACAAGATAATGTATACATGGTAATGTGTTTGCAAAATATTTGAACAAACAATATTGCTTTTGTTTGATAGTGAAAAATTCCCAATTTAAGGCAAAACGTTAATTTTTCCAATTGAATGGGTACCAAGAGTCACTGAGGAATCAAATTCTGTCTTTTAATAGCTATGTTTTAAGACAGAATGAAGTTTTGAGTTACGATGTGTTTTCCTACAACAAGAATTTAGAGCTCAGAAGAATGCACCGGGGCTAGTAAACTGTCATTCGGGCTAGTGATTTTTCCCCATTTATTTAGTCGGCCTAAAGGAAAATGTACAGATTTTCATTGAGTACAGTGCTTTGGGGGGTATAGAATCACTTGGGTTAAACGTCTAATTTTTAAAATGAAAGGAAAATGTTTATTTAATTTCTGATTTAGATTTACCCTTTTAGTTGTACAATAGCAAAATTTCTAAAATTATTGTCCTGAAACTGTGATTTTTTAATAGGCGTTTTTGCACCAATATTTACATAAATTTCATTTTATCCTTAAAAGTGCCGAACTTCAACAAGTTACCTTAATTGTTGATTGCATTTTGACTTTTGTCCCTAAAATTTGTGAAAACAGCAAATATTTATTTCTGAGTTTATTGTGACAGTATGAATTTTTCGTTTCAAAAACACACTTCATTCAGGTAGTATAGAATCATTTTTTCTGAGAGATGTTGCACGTAGTGATATATTTTGCATGAAAAAATGTCCCAAATAATTTCACCGTTGAATAAGTGTATGCTTATATGATATATCTTCATGCCTGGAAAATTTTAAACTAATCTAAAATATATGAGCTGAGAAAATTGAATTTCAACAGAAAATGATTCTTTACTACCAATGATTCTATACACCCCAAAGCACTGAATTTGGGCTAGTGACATGAAGATTTTAATTCAAAGACTAAATGACAGAGACTGCAGGAATACCTACAGCCCCTACGTTAAAACCAGTAGGAAACTAATCAGGGTTCAAACGTGTGTGTGTGTGTAATTCTAAGGTTTATAGTCCGTCCGCCAACGAACACGTCAAGGTATACCTGACGCGATGGGCACAATAGAGTCTGGACTTTATCAGGGTTCAAACTGAAAGGCGACATAAGAGACAAAGTCGCTTTTTCTTCCATAACTTCGCTTTTTGTTTAGCCGACGACGAAGTTGAAGTCGACGTTAGATTGACCATTTCGCCTTTTTTCCACACTCGAGCGAAGTGAGACCAACAATTTAATTGACCGTTAAAGATACATGCAATATATTTCAGGGTTTTCCCTAGGAATTTTTAGTTGGGGGTCCAGAGACTCGTGGAAAAAATATTTAAGGGTCCTAACCCTAATTTCGAGGGTCCCACGTTTAAATAACAAATTGTGGAGTATAACTCTTACCAACACTTCATCATCATTATAATGCAAGATATCACTCAGAGCTCTGTAGTTTCAAATAAGATTTTTTTAATATTTCCCAATTTAACATTGCAGGACATATCACTTTTCCCTTGTCATGGTTAACCCATTGAATTCCTGCTTTCAGCAATCTTAGCATGTTCTGTCTTGTCTACTTTTATCATAGACGCGTTGGGCTCGAACAATTTCGACTATGTATTTTGTTATTTTGGTGGCAGGGACATTTTCGAATAATTTCCACATTTTGAAACATGCGAAAACGCGTTATACCATGTCAATCTCTCGAACGCTTGGCGCTCCAATATGCCGTTTCTTACATTTCCATTGAACGCTTGAAAAATATATAAGCATAGCACAATCGGCAGCTGAACGATATTGATCGAGTAGGTACGCATCATTACAGATGCTTTTATTTGCAATTAATTTATTTAGAACAAGCGCCTAAATGACATTTTAACTGAAGTAGCGAAAATGTAGAAAAGTACCTGAATGGATATTTTACGGGAGCACATCCCGAGAATGCAGTAGGTTTAAAAATACGAGTTCTCTGGCAAAAGTGTGCGTCATATACTCAGAAAACCTGCGTCAAGGAAAACCCAGATATTTATATTAATTTTTCTATCAATCCTTCTTTCATCTATAGTATATAAAATGATGTGTAAAAGAGTGCCTGTGGATAAACAATAAAACAACAAATATTTTTACTGGGCCTAAATTAAACAAGAGGTCAATGACCTTGAAGCTCTACCGATAGATTTTGATAGCTAGATCAGCATTCCTGTGAAGTTTCATAAAAATCTGTCAAGTAGTTTCAAAGGAGTAGTCGCTACAAGTTGAAGTTTTTACTATATAACTCTTGGTAAACAAAGATGGCCACTGGCAGCCATGTTTAATGTCGATTCAAAATAATTTTTGACAAGATTCAACATCTTGTCATGCTGATCATTTCAGAAAAAGTCCCATATCAATATCACTTACAGTTTTCAAGAAGTAGTCACTACAAACTTGTTTTTAAAAGTCTGTTTAGCCGTCCGTGGTGGCCATCTTGAATTTTCGGCCGACCTAAAAATTGTGCTAGGATCAACTAGACATCAAGAGCAACATTCCTGTGAAGTTTCATGAAAATCCGTCAAGTAGTTTCAGAGGAGTGGTCGCTACAAATTTTTACTATACAAACTCTATGTAAACAAAGATGGCCACTGGCGCCCATGTTTAATGTCGATTCAAAATATTTTCGACAAGGATCAACATCATGTCATGCTGATCATTTTAGAAAAAGTCCCATATCAATATCACTTACAGTTTTCAAGAATTAGTCGCTACAAACTTTTTTTAAAAAATCTGTTTTTAGCCATGGCGGGCATCTTAAATTTCCGGCCGACTTAAAAAAATCTGGGATCAATTAGACATCAAGAGCAACATTCCTGGGGCAATAAGGAGTATCCAGGAGGAGTAAATTCAGTTTTTGACATCAGAGTAACTAATTTTCACTAACGGCAATTATATCATACGCATTGCTAGCCATTAAGTCAGAAAGATCAGTAAACTTTGAGTAAAGTCCCAGTGCATTGAAATACTTTATTTTTATTTGATTTTTAAATCTCTCTGTGGATCCACTGCGGGACCGAGCAGAGCAACTTCTGTCGGTAACTTCTTTACCAACCTGAACCCCCTCCCTAACTTCCAGTTTGGGTCAACTTGTCTCTTTAGTTTTAGTTCAGACATTGCCTTAAGTTCCTTTTGTCGTTGTAATATCGTGAAGTCGGACGAAATATAAATATTGTGTGGTTTGAAAAAAATGACATCTTTCTCCTAAACTTTATTTTAGGCCCAGCCTTTACCACATCCCATTTTGTTTCTTCCGAGCTTAAAGATATTCTCAATGGTCTACAGTACAGCTCCACGAACCCCACACTTTACTCTTTCACGCCGAGTGATGAATTTACAAATTGCGTAATTACGCGGAGTTTTGATGATAAAACTATCATCTATCAGCTACGCCAAAAGCTCTCGGCGTACTTATGCCACGATACTTCGCGTAGACAAACTCGAAGTTCGCCGAGTCAAAACTGCACAGGTAAAGGGTGCAAATTTTTCTAACTTTAGAAACAAGAGGTCAATGACCTTGAAGCTCTACTGATAGGTTTTTGATAGCTAGATCAGCATTCCTGTGAAGTTCCATGAAAAATCCGTCAAGTAGTTTCAGAGAAGTAGTCGCTACAAGTTTTCATTATATAACTCTATGTAAACAAAGATGGCCGCTTGCGGCCATGTTTAACGTCAAATCAAAATAATTTTTGACAAGGATCAACATCATGTCATACTGATCATTTTAGAAAAAGCCCCATATCAATATCACTTATAGTTTTCAAGAAGTAGTCGCTACAAACTTGTATTTTTTGAAAATCTATTTTTAGCCATGGCGGCCATCTTGAATTTCCAGCCAACCTGAAATTTTGCTAGGATCAATTAGACATCAAGAGCAACATTCCTGTGAAGTTTCATGAAAATCCGTCCAGTAATTTCAGAGGAGTAGTCGCTACAAGTTTTCATTATATAACTATGTAAACAAAGATGGCAGCTGAATGGCTGACAGCCATGTTTAAAGTTGAATCAAAACGATTTTCGACAAGGACCAACATCCTGTCATGCTGATCATTTTAGAAAAAGTCCCATATCAATATCACTTAAGAGTTTTCAAGAAGTAGTCGCTACAAACTTGTTTTTTAAAAATCTATTTTTAGATTTGGTGGCCATCTTGGATTTCACATCAACATGAATTTTTGCTAGAATCAACTAGACTTCATGGGCAACATTTCTGTAAAGTTTCATAAAAATCCATTTAGTAGTTACAGAGGAGTAGTTGCTACAAAAAAAGTTTATGGACGGACAGGCCCACGACGGACACCGCACCACGGCATAAGCTCTGCTGATCTCTGATAAAGAAGCAGGAGACGATTCATAATTTTGATAGAGCATCATCCAAAAAACTGACCAATCAAGTGACCAGAAATTAGACCTACCTATACATTCTGGTAGGTGATAAACTCAGTCTCTATCCTTGATGTTCAACCAAGTTAAGTTTACTGTTAAAATTAAGGTATCTACAGTGTGATTCTATTAAAACCCTGCGTATTTCATGCACATTCATGCAAACTGATTCAAAATATTTATCTTTCAAAATCAAAATCTTGAAAATGATCGTCTTTTTACTCTGCCAAAGATTTTTATTTTACTATAGAACCTAAGGATAAAAACTGAGTAACACAAATTTTATCACCTACTGTAAATAAGATAAAATCACAACATCTCTGAAATAGAAAATTATGAATTAAGACTTTATCGAATGTGGGAAAATTTAAATGCCCGGATTATGACTGGGTCGCGATAGTTATATGGCGGTTTCTATTACCGACGACGGAACATAAAATTCAATTCGTAATTATTATATTGGAAATTATAATTATATTTTGAATTAATCTTTATTTGTAACACGTTTTTACCAGTCTGCTGTTTATTATTAATACATCGATGGGTTCATTGGTCAGAAACAATCAGAAAAATATTTAAAGAATTCCATTTCGGTCAGGTAACTCCAAACAAACCCTTTTTTCATTTAGGCCCTGTGAAACAGCATACTTTAAGTGCATTTAGCTATAATTTAAATAATCCAATAGTTATAACCAATAGTGTATCAGTTAATAATTAACAATAATTGATTGCGTGCTTACTTTTTCCCCCTCACTTCTCCCTATTTTCTCTGGAGGGAGAAGTCACTTCTCTCTAAAATCCAGGCCTAGTTTTAACCCTGATAAAAACCTAAATACTGAATGTATACATGAGATTCTAACAATGCATATAGGAATTATGTTAATGTGTTACCTCCAATATCTCCTTGGTAATGGGATATTTTTCCAATATGCAGATGACTTCCAACACTCTCCGCATGTCAACAACCTGAAACAAACAACAATATCTTAGTATATAATGCCATCAATCAATCTCACAATATCGGCAGTAAGGAAAACAACGAAAGTGAAAGTAGAGAATACTACAGTTTGAACTAATGGTAACCACCTACTACAGCCGTGACAGTGCTTCTTAATTGTAGGCATTCATTTTAAATTAAAAGTAATCTCGGAACAGATGGTGCATCTACGAATTAAAAAAATAGAAGCAATAGAATTTAATGAAAGTAGTCTTGGTTTTAATGATATTAACAAGATCACGAAAATTGTTTGGGTTGGTGACAAAAAATCTGTGTTTTACAAAGTACTTATTTACAGACAGGTGTCTAGTGGGGTTTCATGAATTCAACTTTAAAGGCATTGTATAGTGTGTATAAAAGGCTCAGACTTCGTATGGTGGCTGTAAATGACCCCAGGGCTACATGTAATAATGAGAGATGTGTGCCTTGTGTTTTTAGAGATGAGATTTTTTAAGTTTTTCCCCATACAAGCCTATGTAAAACATGTGACCCCTGGGACAGGGCCAATGTGACCCCAGGGTAATCATTTGAATAAACTTGGTAAAGGACCATAAGCTCATAGTAAATGCAAAATATTAAACCTCCAGCTCTTGTAGATTCAAAAAAAGATTTTTTTACTATGTAAATCAATGTAAAACTGACGCCTGGACGGGGCCAAATTTGAACCCAGGGTCACCATTTGAATAAACTTGGTAGAGGACCATAAGCTTATAGCAAATGCAAATATTTAAACCAAACCTCTGGATCTTGCAGCTTCAGAGAAGAATGAATGAATGGTGTTTTACGGCACATCAACACATAAACAGGTCATATTGGCGCAAAAAACTATGAAAGATGAAGAA
This sequence comes from Cyrtodaria siliqua, assembly GCA_037043455.1. Classification (NCBI taxonomy): domain Eukaryota; kingdom Metazoa; phylum Mollusca; class Bivalvia; order Adapedonta; family Hiatellidae; genus Cyrtodaria; species Cyrtodaria siliqua. Next base: position 37,995 of record JAWPHD010011480.1, read on the forward strand.
ATGAAGTAGTAATTAAAAATTAATGTAAATATATGAAGATAAAACTATTTACAAATAAGGGATGATATGGTACTAACATGAACTATATATGTAAATCAACAAATGCTCGTCAACGGGTATACAAACAAGTAGATATATATATAAGAACATATTATAATGATTTGATTTTAAATAGTCCGATATATTTCAGGAAATCTAAAACAAGACTAAAATCTATAGTATCAAATAACTCTTTCATAGTATTAACATTGTAGTACCTTTGAAGCATAGGATCAAGGTCTACAAATTCTAACAAGATGCGTTTGACCTTTAATGGTGCAAAGCAGGGTATACATTCTGGTAATTGCTCACCTTGTAATAAATATGAATGAGTATAACGTGTATGCCCTATCCCTAAAGTGTCCATTTCAGCAAAATTGTTCTCAAATAAAACAAGCTGACGCAATCAACCACCTGTGGTTGGTGTAGTTAGCGTTAATGACGTACCTAATAGTAGGTCATGTATAACAAGGTGATAATTTGTGAAACGTGATTGTTTACCCGGCCAAAGACTATTTCAATAAATTGTGTGTGCCGCGAGACGCTAGATGCAATTTCATTGGTTGGTTACATGATCGTCACCCTGCCATGATCGATTTGACAGGCAACAGCTGTGAACTCATTGGTAGACTCACGCTAAACACATGCTGTGTATTACAAATTACAGGCAATCAACCATACTCGGCAAATAATTCATTTCCGGGAGATTTTCAGCGGCTTCCGTGTGACGGGTAGATCAAAGGCAAATCCGGTAGCCTAGCGGAGAATGCGGAAGATTTGGAATGTATGTGAATCTAGACTGATTTGGTACTCTGTGGTTATGTGTAGTTAAGTAATATCACGCAGATACTTGTCATCGAGTCTTCAAAAAACAATAAAGCAAGCGCCTCAAGCGTATTGACCGAACCGTATAGGGAATGTAACTCTCCCCCAACATCCGGGTGTCGCTGTCAAAATGCCATAAAAAAACACAAAATAACGGACTTGCACTGCCACCCTTTAATTTCTAGACTTGGAGAACCCTGGGGTCATTGTCCTCGATTTTTAGTTGCGGCTTGAAAATTGTTTGCGCGAGTTCAACATATTAGTACCATAATAGCAATATTAAAAGAACACCACTGACAAAAAAGTTCTAATCATCACTATATTTTGTAAACATATTTTCAAAAAATATATTTATTTTTTGTTACTTTTGAAGTTGTTAATAATTAATTTCTTTATTTAAAAGCTATTTTTTGGCATAAGATTAATGCAGATAATTTCAAATTATTTTCATAATCAATAATAAATTACATCTGGGACGAAACCAATACAATAAACCGATGAAATGGATCGACTTTGTCAGAGCTTGAAAATACGACATGCACTTGCCATGTCGGCCAGTCCAGGCCTAACATGGGACAATACAAACTTTCCGATTTTATCCGTTTGTAAAGGAATTCTTACATTATATTCGCTATCTATGCTTTCTACCAACTGTTCCTTTAACTGGAGAGGAGTGTACTGCATCAGGACGTCCAGGAACACCTAAATTGAGGCATATATGCCGCTTTGGTGTCCAATCCTCTCCCACCAGAATGGCGGACATCCATACATTGAACAAATTTGAGCTGCGCAGTGGCATCTGGGAAACCTCTCCAATAGCGTGACGTAGACTGACGAAGATAGGCCGAATGATCGCCGCGCGCAGGGTCTCGCTTTGCAAAGGGCCGTAACTTATGGGTTTAGGTATATACACACATTTTAAAGCAGTGTTTTAAAAAAGAGAGGCTTATATCAATGTGCAAAGAATATTTTTATTATCTAAGTATGTTTATACTGTAACACTTATATGTAAAACTTTCGAAGATGTGCATTTGTCTGAATTAAAATTCTGACAATTTCAGACACCAGGACAGATGGCGCTAGCGTTAAAAGACAAACGTATTTGATTGGTTTTTAAGGCAGTAGTGTCCATGTCACTGATTGGATAGGTCTTTGCACGTGACAAGCACATGTTTAAAATGGAGGTCGACATCAATTGTAAAGAGCAAATTAGTTTTTGAATGACGTATAACGCTAATAATCTTTAAAATGGTAAATCTCCCTTTTTCTAATTTTGTTTAATTCACTTAATACTTTCAGAAACACGATTGTCACAGTTTACAAGCTCGTTTGAAATAGAGATATTGTGAAAAAATGGCTCAACTTGTGCAAAACATCAATCCAAAGGGAGACAACTGTCTATTTATTCTTTCAAGTAAATTGCTGGGATCTTCATAGATCGTAATTAGCTCTGCTTGACTAGGCATGATGATGGCGCACAGTTAGTCCAAAAACTATGTGCAGTTAAAATTGGTAAAATTATTTACACTGCTATCTTAGTCGATATGAAAGAGCTGGTGTGACACCAAGAAGAGTGATCTGAATTCTTCCAGTTTGCGCCGTCTCAAAAGGGAGCCAGAACATTTGTTTGAAAACATTCCTTTCCAATAATTTTATACATGGAAATAACGAGTGTATGTTTGCTATGGGATAACTTAAGTGATTATGACAACCCCCCAACAATTTTGACCTGTGACGAAGGTAGAAATTAACTGTTACGCAGACAAGCACTAAATCACATATTTACGTACGTCTTTCCATCAACTGTTAAAATTTTACATATATAATGAAGTACCCCACAAACTGGACTGCAACTTTACCTTTATTTGTGTACGTCTTATTGCGCAATTAGCGACTAACATATTAAAATATTCCTTGATTGGCATTCCCATTTCCGTTTTATGGAATCTAAAAAAGTTAGAGACTACCGATCTTGTCATGCCTGTGTACGGATATATCTCCGTTTTTGTCTCGCCTTTTGAAAAAAACGTGAGACATAGGCGCCGCTAATGTTGGCAGGCTCGACTGTGTCAACATATTGCATTATAACTTTCTTGTCCTTGGGAGTAGAATGTTCAAATTTCATAAATAACCTCCTGGTCATTGTCTGTCTTAATGCCAATAATGCCGAGTCAAGGTCACTTAAATACATGTACCGTCACCAAATTTTAACGCAAATATTGACTGTACATTATTTAAGCCTCAAACTGACCCAGTGTCAAGGTCAGTTGTCTCTTAAATACATGTACTGTCTCCAAATTTCACAATATGTAATACCATCTCCAAATTTTATTACATTTAACTGAAGTACAGTGTTACAGATTTCATATCTAATCTCATAATTCTTATTTTAATAACTCTCAGCCACTGAACTCACCCATAGTAGCACAGAACATTGCATTAATTATAATATGCACTGACATTTTCTGGTATGCTTAGATTAAAAAATAATGAAAGCTGACACGCTGGTAATTGAAGCAATTATACAGAACCATACACACTTTTCACTTGACAGCCACTGATAAGCTGTGCAGATTAAAATGTAAACACATGGAGGCAGACCACCCACTTTTTCTGGGTAGAACCAGTACTGTATACCTCCTGCCATCTGTAATAATCGACGCTTCCTCATTTAACTGTAGAAAGAAAAAAGATTTTAATGACAATAATGATTCAGTGACAATGACGATAAAAGACAATTTTATATTTAAAGGTTTAGCACTTAAAATGTTTAATGTTGACAAACAGGGCTTCTAAAATCGCCGGTTTGTCGGTCCGCAGACCGAATTCTGTTTCTCCGGACCGATTTTCTTTTCAAAATCTCTGTTAAAATCGGTCCCAGATATTTTATCTATCGGTCGTTAAAAAATCTACAATTACCTTACACACTCCTTGAAATATGCCTTGCGGCAATATTCTTTGACCCATAACACGATTGTTTGTCACTCGCTGTGCGAAAGTAGGTCAATTTGGTCAATTTGGACTAAACCATTACCAATAGTAGGGAGTTTTCCGGAAGAGTCTATAGCCATGTAGCACGCCTTTGATGTGTGATCAGTGAAAGTATATCACGCGTTCTGTCGGTTCACTGAAGCGAGTGTTACCGTCTGTGATTTCTTTGATATACCGTCAGTCGTTTGGTGTTAGCCTGTTTGCTTGTGTCGTTTTTTTTTTTTAAGTGGCCAAAGCTGGGACTGAACTTTTTTTGCGTCATTAAAATACCGAGATGTGTTAATTGTTTGTTTGATTTTTTTTTTACAATAACTTTAAGTATAATATTAAGGAAAGTGATCAACCCTGTCACCGTTTTTTTTTTAAGTCGGACCGAAATTGTTTGCGTTAGTCGTAACATTTGGTATTAATTAAGCTAATTGATGAAAAACGATATTACTCAAATTTATGTAAAATCGTATATAATCCGCTAGTCCGCGCGTGTTAGTCCGTGTTTTATACCTACCCGGTTTATTAGACATTTCCGGTTCAATTCCTCAAATGATCAACAATTTTAATATTGAGTGAAAATTATTCATTCAGTAAAGCGAAGACATGATGTCAGTCATTAAAATGTACAAATTGTGATAAAGTAAGTCAGAAATAATACAAATATAATACAAACATACATTTTAAATAGTTCTCTTTATCAATGACTGAACGGAAAAAATTCATGGTGCAGCTGAAATGGTGGGTGCAGTGTATTAGGCAGAAATTCAAGAACTGGGTGTGCAAATATGCAAACAGGGTGTGCAAAATAAGTTGCTAACACGCGTTACGCGTCAATTCGCGACAAGTGGGTGTCTCTGGGGTAATTTATTTTTGCAGATAAAGGGGGAAAAAATACATTTTAGGTCATATTTCTTCTATGAATGTATACAAAACATAACAATATTGAGAAAGTAATAGTTTGGAAGTGTTGTTGAGGGGAAAAAATATTTTTTTTTTTTTTTTTTTTACCCCACCCACTCATTCAAATATTGGCCGCGATTTTTCATAAACGGCCGTGCAAAAGACGGCTGCACGGTTGGCTGGCTAATACACTGGGTGGGTGGGGTACGGCGATTTCAGTGATTTTTTCAAAATAAGCGCGATTCTTACGGCAGTTAAAAACCTGGACCGATTTGCATTTTAAAATTTTAGAAGCCCTGTTGACAAACATTACACAACAACCAAGTTTGCTAAAATAATTCTTCTATTTAAAGGGACACTGTTACTTTGAGCTTATAAAACAAACACAAAATAATTATGTTCTTATACATGCGGTCCCATGTATTGGAGTCTATCCTCCAAGAACATTAAAGAATCTATTTGATAGTAAGAGTAGGGCAGGTTCCTGGATTCCCTCTCTCTGGGGTGGCTGTAAATAACCTATAATGTGTTGATGAGCCGTTAAAGAACATCTAATTTAATTCAGTTCAAAAATGTTTTGTATAGAAAATAAATACATGATACAATTGTAATGTTTAATGTATTGACATGCCAAAATTTGAGCTTACACATGCTTTAAAAATGCTAAATATGATTTAGAAATTTGTGATTAAACCTCTTTGATAGAATAATCATTTAAAAAAAAGGCCATGTCATATTGTCAGTTTGTGAGAGCAAAAAACAACAGCCTCTGTGTAACATAATACTTCTCCATTATAATAGTGGATATTTTTAAACATGTTCAGTATGAAATTAACTTTTTAAAGGGACACTGTCTATAACAGGGCTTCCACTAAGGTTCAAATTTAGGAAGTTCGAACTTCCTGTGTATCAAATTTGGAAGTTCATGGGGAAAATTTAGGAAGTTCCAGTGTTTGGGCATGGCATTCATAGTCTTTGAGTCGGTGATTCCACGTGGTAGTGAGGGAAACAACACATCTTAATTGTTAAAAAGAAAAAAAGGATAATTATAATCATCTATATGTTTATAAAAGAAAATATTTGATGACCTCATTATATAAACGGTTTCAAACTAAAAATACTTAATTTCCCTTTGCGTGCCATACCCCACCCACAAGTTTTATACAGTAAATTACATTTTGCAAACAGTTTTCAATTTATCAGTCCAGGAAAGCTTTTAAATTGGCATACATTAATGAAAGGTATGTAACACTGTCAAGTGTAGGAATAAATGTAACAGATTCTTTAATTTATTATCAAAGCAATCGATTGTTTTTGCCAGTGATAATTTCACTTCCGTGTTTAGTCTCCATTTGCGAAGAGTTCTCTCCCCTAGGTTAGAGATTATTAAATATTGTTTGTCGTCCTTCGTTTCTATTTGTAACTTTGGTAAATACATAGAAAAATGACACAAAGATATAAAAGAAATAGCCTTAAAAGTATAATCTGTTTGTGTAAGGAGTTTCAACTTTGTGGTTAATAAATATAAATTAAGCAATTTGGCGTTCATTTTGTGAAATGCGCGACTAGTACCAATTATCTAATTAACACGCTCTCCTCTCACCAGTCATGCGTGTGACCCTTGATAAAAACTGGACAAAACCGGATTTACCTGTCAATTACAGAGCGCTCCACTGAGTTTTAATTGCTTTACAACTTGTTACGTCGGCAGTCTCAAATGAAATTAGATTAGATGGGCGGGGCTATAATCGGTAATTTACAGATTATGGGACGTCCGTAGTAAACGATCGCGGCGTACTTTGAAGTTTTTGGAAGTACACTGTACGCCTTTGATGTTAATTTTCGCCGTACAACTACGATTTTTGGACGTAATTTACGGCCGTACGCCCATTAACGGAAGCCCTGTCTATAAGTAAAGCCTATATTTAGCATAATGAAGTAACAAGCTGATATGGACACGTCTATTTGACTGAATCTGGTCTATGGAATGGTAATGTCCGTCCATTCATCAATATTTGCATTTAGCTCCTTTTATGGAAAACTATGAATGCTAACCTTTTGAATGCAGACAAAGGAACTTGATGTTGCATAAACACTCGATTTTATCAGGATGAAGGTCATTTGTAACATGTTTGGTGGACACGTCACTTTAGGCGAGACACCATGTTGCGTGCAACTCTTGTTTGTTTACATTTTCATATTCAAGTTTGACTCGATCATTTTGTCGGGAGTAGGGTCCTTGCCGGAAATGACTCAATCCAACAGAAAGAGCGAAAAGTACATACTGTAGCGACAATCGATTCCGTCAATTCACTATCAATTGTCTCCGACTGCACTTAAAACGATGATTATTCGATTCTACCCGATCATCGTTTCATCACTAGTTTGTTCTACTCCTAAAATCTCTCCCAAGTTGTCAGTTGATAGTGTGAGTTATTTGATGAGAAATATGAATGCCTTCAATGCAAGCGAGAATATCATGGGAATAAAATTAATATGCAAAATGACAGTATGGCTGATAGAGTTATCAAAACTGTAGACTGCTTCACTGCGCATGTATCGTTTCACTCAAACAAGCAACAGTCAAAGACCGATTTCTTTGCCGTAAATTACGGCTAAATAAAGCGCATTCCCACCATGATCGTGGCGAAGCGTCTGATCGACGTTCTATAAAAAACATATACATGTATTGGGTTTTCACTCAATATTGTTTACATAATGCAGGCGTGTCATTTACATAAAGGTAGTAAGGTGGCGGGATATCTATAAACTGTGAAAATGGCTACGCCTATAAAACAAACAGGTAAACATAATGGCGGACTTCTACAGTCGTATATATTTAAACGCTGTGTAGCAGTCTATCAAAACTGTACTTCAAATGTTTTTTGGGGTCACTGAAATCGATAAAGGTGCAGTTTTATCATTGTTACGTGGTATATTAAACATATAATTGAGCGACTTGTTAGGCTAAATTATAGTAAAAACGTCGACACCGTTGAAAGTGCACGACTGTGTTTTTTTTCCAGTAATCCCCTCATTTTTATAGGGATTCCTCTGACCATAAAGTGTCACACAAAATAATTTAAAAAAGGCTTTTAGGGCCAGAGAAGGCTCGGATTATGGTGGCAGTACTACCGATATACTGGTTTATTGTGATACATACTCAAAATAATACATATATCTTGAGATATTCTGTCATGGCAATAATAGCTCAGCCAAGTTTGATAACTAGCCAGATTGCACCTATAATGCCAGAGTTATGACCCTTGGATTTTTTTAATTTCCTGATTTTTGAGACAATAACTTATATGCTGAGCAAAAAGAAACTCACCTCCATGTTTAAGTTCAATTACTAAAGATGTCCACCGTTTTCAGTATAAAACCTCGTTTATTTGTTGTCAAAATTCAAAATTATGCTGCAATTTAAAGTTTTGGTGTGGCACTCTACAGGCGGTCAAAACCTAAAAGTCCCTAAATAACCATACCAAATTAGAACTAGGGCCTCTTGTTTAAATTGTTAGCATGGGTCAAGGGTTTAAGTTTCTGTTGTGGGTGTTGTTGTTTTGTGGGTTTTTTTTTGCAATGTTTTAAAAGAAGTACTGATGGGAATTTTATGATGACAACCCTTGGTATAAGAGCCATTTTAGCCAGTAGTGCATCCACAGGCCGTCTTGGGCCTCTTGTTTTAGAGATGTATTTTGTTTGAAGCAAGAAAACAGTGATTATGGATAGTATGACAGAATTGAACAGATTCATCTTTAAAAATTCATATCTGTTTCAGCCTTCCAAAAATAAAAAGTTCATCAAGAAAAATGAAGGTGTAACATTCCACCTAGTCCACAGAAGTCAGAAGGATCCGCTGCAGGCCAGTGAAGATGCTGCAAAACATGTGCTTGTGGAAGGAGGAAGTGTAAGATTTTTAAATATTCACAACTGTTGATTTCTGAATGATCTATCAGTGCTGTTCTGTGATAATAAATTATTTGATACTGTGAAGTCATTAATATTCGTGGGGGATTTAATTTCGTTGATTTCGAGGTTGACCCGAACCACTAAATCAAATCCCGGCGAATGTTTAATGCCCAGAAGTTTGAATAAAGTGTATGAAAACGGCCGTGATTCGGAATCCATAATGTACAGTATCGCATCGCAGTTTTGGACTCATCATTTAGCCAATAACTATTGAATCAGGTTATATGTTGTCAGAAAAATAAGTTTATGTATTTATTAAAGATTTATTTTGAACTAAAAATCAAAAACTTGAGTGTTTGTTTTAAACTTTTCAAAGCCAGTATACCGATGTTTACATTCGCAGTTGTGTACTAGTAAATCTTTCATGAATGGTATTAACGTTTGTTATCGTTGTCATCAATTACCGAGTACAACTGGGTGGGTTCTCAATGAATTGAACACGGAAATTATTTGAATGTTACATCTTTTCAATGACTCGAGCGGTATTGGCCAAGATAAAGTGTGAGTAGCAAATCAATAATCCATCAAACGTGTGTCATACGCATGACAGATTACTAGAATAAACATGGAATAATTAGTAAAGTTAAGCAATGGTGTCAGACATAATCTCCGTTAATTGGATGTGTTTAATATTTAAAGACCCATGGTTATTGGGCAATTTGACATGTGACAGGAAATGAGTGACGTAATCGCCAGACAGGTCTGCTGGATGTTTTTCCACTAGGCTAATGTGGACAAATTTACAAATGTGTTTTTTTTGTTTTGTTTTTCAAAAATCGGAAATACGCAAATTTACGTCCCATCGAAGTTGTCTTTTTAGAAATGCCCACGAAATTAAATGATTCCACAGTAGTCATTTTTAGTTTGTTAACACGAAAACTTGTGTAAACGGCTCAGGTTTTCCGTATAAAATTATGTGTGTGATTTCGGTTTCTCAACCAACCCTCTTTTTAAGGGCCGACCATAGACCCTCAAAAAGGTTTTTTTAAGCCCCGCCACAAAAGTTGTGCATACCCTTGTCCGTCGGGTCCATACGTCCCGTTTTCCGTAAGTCCCGTTTTTAGATTCAAGTTTTTTTATCAACTCCGCTTCTCAGATACCAAAAGCCGTACAGTTTTCAAACTTCATATACACTTACATCTATATGGCAGCAATATGTTCCTACCCGAATCAGGTCAATATAAATGACCTTAACCTACTTTTTACACTGTTAATTTACATTCAAGTTTGATACATTCAGTTTTTAGCTCACCTGAGCACGAAAAGGGTGAGCTATTGTGACCACTCTTCGTCCGGCGTCAAGTTTTAGCTTGTTTACATGTTAGAGGCCACATTTCTTGAGCAATCTTAACCAAACTTGCACAGATTGTATATGCCTTAAGATCTCGGACGAGTTTGATAATCGGCCAGATCGGACCAGTAACACCAGAGTTATGGTCCCTGAATTAGCAAAATATTCAGTTTTTCATCTTCTTTACACGATAGAGGCCACATTTTTTGAGCAATCTTAACCAAACTTGCAAAGATTGTATATGACCATAAGATCTCGGACGATTTCGATAATTGGCAAGATCGGACCAGTAACTCCAGAGTTATGGTCCCTGTATTAGCAGAAAATGCAGTGTTTATCTTGTTTACACGACTTGCACATATTGTATATGACCATAAGAACTCGGACTAGTTCGATCATCGGCAAGATCGGACCAGTAACACCAAAGTTGTGGCCCCTGAATTAGCAAAAATGCAGTTTTACATGTTAACATGATACAAGCCACATTTCTGAGCAATCTTAATTAAACTTGCATATTTTTTATTTATTTTTTTATTTTTATTTTTATTTATTTAATTTGTTTTCCCTTTTTTTTTGTCTTTTTTTTTTGTCTCGCCTTTTCGAAGAAAAAAAGAGACATAGGTGTTGCTTTTCCGGCGGCGGCGGCGTCAACATTCAAGTTTTGCGTTTAGGTCAGTTACGGCCCCTTGGCAATTTTTTTTTACTTTAAATTTCTTGTCGGCTCTACTCCTAAACACCTTGTTGAATTTCGACGAAACTTGGCAGGAATCATCAGTAAGATGTCTAGTTGTGCAGATTGCTGTATATCAATGAAATCTTGGACAAGTTAAAAAACCAGCTAGATCTTTTAGTAACGACAGAGTTATGGCCCTTGATTTATTGAAAAATGCTATATTGTATTTTCCTTTGTTAAATTTGTAGCTACATCATTAGCTCTACTGGCCGAAGGCTTATGGGATGCCGAGTTGTCCGTCGTCCGTCCGTCCGTCGGGGCTTCATTGTTCATCCGATCTTTACCAAACTTGATCAGATTGTTAATATCAATGAAAGCTTGGACAAGTTCGAAAACCAGCCATATCGGACCAGTAACATCGGAGTTATGGCCCTTGATTTACTTCAAAATGATATATTTTGCCTCGTTAAGACGATAGCGCCTTCATTTTTCATCCGATCTTTACCAAACTTCATGAAATTGTTAATGTCTGTGAAAGCTTGGTCAAGTTTGAAAACCAACCAGATCGGACCAGTAACAGCGGAGTTATAGCCCTTGATTTTGTTTAAATATGCCTTGTCATACGATAGGGCCTTCATTTTGCATCTGATATTTGCCAAACTTTACAAGATTTTACAACTGTCTTTTTTATATTATTATTAATTCTATTTTAATTATTATTATTATTTTTATTTATTTATTTTTTTATTTAATTTTTTTTTTTTTTTTATTTTTATTTTTTTTTATTTATTTATTTATTTATTTATTTTTTAAATTATTCCTTTTTTTCATAATTTTTTTTTTTTTTTTTTTTTAGCTCTTTGTTTGTTTGACCAGTCGGACCAGTAACAGAGGAGTTATGGCTCTTGATTTAGTTAAAAATAAATGCTATATTTTGCCTAGTTAATACGGTATGGCCGTCATTTTTCATCTGATCTTTACCAAACTTTACCAGATTCTTTAGTTGTGGCCCTTGATTTAGTCAAAAAGCTGTTTTTAGCCCGAAACTTTCAAAAAAACGTAAATGGCAGTCACTCGCTTCATTGATGTTATAAGAGCCATGTTAGCCAGTAGAGCGTCCACAGGCCCTCTTGGGCCTCTTGTTTATCTAATCTTTACCAAATTTTTTTAGAATGTTAATATCAATAAAATGCTATATTGTATTTGATAACTACATGACCACATGATAGGGCAAAATATAGTTATACCTGTGTTTACTGTAAAATTGCCGAAAAAAATAGGGTAGGTAGGTAGGCATTTTTTTTTTTTTGGCGAAGTTACATTTAAGTTGGCGATGAGCTTTGATGAATGGGAAAATGTGGTATTTTAAAAACTACAATATATAACAATATGAAATTGTGTATGTTTTATTGTTTCCAAAAGGCCTGGTAACAACTGGCTCTTTTCCCAAACGCTTGCAATTATTACAAAGGGGTAAACAGTTTTAAATGTTTTCCGCAAGTCCGAAAGAGGGTCAGCTCCAACAGCAAGAAGTACATGAGTCGGCTGGGATCAGTCCAGCTCCATACAGTGTGATCTCCAGCGGAGCCTGACATGTTATGAGTGACTTAACTTCCATGCTCTTCCTGAAAAATATATGACCGTCAGGAAGGATGGGGGACCCACAGGTGTATTCAAATTCTGTGATTGACATAACCAAGAGCAGTTCTTGCCTCCCAGACAGCTGAACAAATATTCAAAGTTATAATGTCAAATGTTAATTGACCCATTTGAATAGTTTTGTAAAAGTGTTGACTTACATGTATATTACTTCTCTAACATCAGAAAGTAATAAATATTTATAAATTTCTCATGTTAGTTATTATGAGGTTGAGTTCAGGAAATTATTATGGAATAGCATACTTCTTTAGGAAGTTATAATGCAGTAGTAGTCGTTACCAATACTTAAACTGTACAGCCTAAACCAGCTGTCAAAATTGCACCGTGATCGCGTGAACATTATTATTTTTTCAATTTTTTTTTTTAAATTATTATTATTATTATTTTATTTTATTTTTCAATAAAATAAAAAGGAGTCGGGGGTGTTTTCAGAGGGTCGGTCGGGTTACAGTAAACTCAGGTATAATTTTATTTAGCCTAGCAATATGTTCCAATGAAAAGTGGGTCAATATGAATTACCTTGACCTACCTTTGGCACATTGTTAATTTACATTGAAGTTTTTCATTCAAGTTTTTTTTTTAACTCAGTTTTTCAGATACCAAAAGCCATACTCGTCGGGGGCCACTTTCCGTCACTTATGTAAACATAAACTAATTTTTCAGACAAATCTATGTATCCTGACAATTTTTACTCTATTTTTTATTAGGTTACCTCTTCTTGGAAATTTGATACCAAAGAATTTTGTTTTATATAAATTATCGAAGTGGCACATGACCTTTTAATAAATAGACTAAAACCGAGAAATCATTTTGTTTACAAGCCCAGTTTCCGTCATGTATTTTATCGAGTGATAGATTCAACTTTCATGAATTAGAAACTTGTTTGCAAGTCTATTCAACAATTTCATTGTAAAAATTGTATGTTTGCATTGTTCCATCAGTCACCTCGATCGTTATAACAATGCGCCTGGTAACGTCAATGTAAAATGTTCGTTGACGACAATTTACACTGTAAAGATGGGTAACTCTGTGTAAATCAAACAGATACAGGTTGTACAAGTTGCTTCTCTTTGGTTAAACTATATAATCACGGTAGAGTGATAAAAATATGACGTCATTACAGTGTTATTTTTTTAATAGTTTATTATGCGGCATTATGCGCGCGCATCCCCAATGCCATATAAGGAAGTAAACACATTTTTCGGAGAAATCCCTTTGTTTTTGTACTGCATATTTACTTTTTGGTTGTTTTTCCTGTTTCCAATCTTCAGTTATAAACGTCTGACAATAAGTGACATCGCGTAAGTAATTTTCAGTGTAAAAACGTTTTTTAAATGAGAATGACGCAAACTGGCTTGGACGGAAACTGGCCTCTAACGAGTACAGTTTCGAGTACAGTTTCACACGTCAAAATAAATATTAGACAATTTCTAGCGTCAAAATAAATATTAGACAATTTCTAGCCTTTCATAACATACTCTTCTTCTAATAGAAGACATGTAGCATACGGGCTCAGTAATGATTGTATTTATTTATATGGGAATTTTTAGTGTGCATATTTTAATACAGGCAGAACACACGAACATGTGTCAGTTTTGCAGTTTCAAAATATCATCTTGATCATGTACTTTTTTAGTTTTGTTACTGCATATATATAAATATTCAATTATAGGACCAATGAGTTTGAATGAATGAGTGAATGAATGAATGCGTTTTCTAAAAAATCTAAATTATGTGTCTGTATGTATGCAACCATTTGTAGGTAGGGACCGGGACGGTCGCTTATGGTTGCCTACTTGCAGGCATTTGAGTAAAACGAGTGCCATAATAAAATATATGTATTTAAAATGTAATTAAATCTTAAGTTCGAAGGCAGATTTCACTTTAAAGAAACCAAACGTGATTGTGTAATCCTTATTGTTATTTGATGTTGATATGTTATTATTTATTGTACGGTGTGACTGGGGGATGGTTCCCCGACCCTCACACACCTGTAATGGGGAAATAAACTGGTTTCCTCACAGAAACTCTAAAAAGAAAAAAAAAGAAACTGCTTGATTCCATTCTTATGACAAGCCATGAAAAACGATTGATTCCAGTTTTGTTGCACGTGGTGAGAAAAAACTTGATTTAAATTACAAAATTAACGAGAAAACATGATTCCAGTTATATGACAGTGAAGGAACGTTTGATACCCGTTACATTGAACACAGTGAAAAAATAAATTACAGTAATTAAGCTTTTAAAGCACATATAACATGCATATGCATCTACATAAGCAGAATATAACTTGCCTTTTAATATTACAGTTAACATTTTGTTACTCCATTTTGTAAGCAACAGACGGGGCATTCGTGTCCCATGGACACATTTTCTAGTTTACCTTTGACCTCCAAGAGGGATTTTGACATCTGAGGTACGGATCTGATTTTTGCATGCGACACACCTTCTCATTCTGGTCAACATTTTTGCTCAGTTTCGTGCAATTCCGTTCAGTACTATGCAGTGATTTTGTTACCTGCGATTCCTGCTTCTAGGACATAATATTTGCTAGGGACTAGCAATTAAAAAATATGTGCATCCACAGGAGGCCTTTAAGCCTAAGGTCTTCTTTGGTCATTAAATTATAGAAATATCAATATTAAAGGCCACCCAAGTTAAGGAAAGATTTAGGTACCGTACTGTCAAAAAAACTGCGAATCACAACGGGACTCAAACTCTTCCGAAGGACTCATAAATCCTGAAGGCAATGAGTCCCAGGACTCATAACAACACAACTAAAAAACCACTGACTATGGCAGGATCATCTTTGTTTCATGGCCACCATTCTAGATTTTAGGACTGTTGCTTTAAATTTTATTGAACTAAACATTTATGACTGAAATACTATTATAATTTTTTTTCCCCTGTAAACAAAAAACAAAAATATTTTCATAGTGATTTATTTTGATTATTGACATTTCTAAAATAACATCAAGATTGTTGTGTGTTCCTTTAAAAAAAAATCTTGACAAGATGAATAAGAACCATCGTTAATGTTTGTAGGATTTGCAAGAGAAGCGTCAAGAAGAGCAACAGAAGTTTGGAATATTTTACGATGACGAATATAACTACCTGCAGCATCTGAAGGAAACAAAGGAAGTGTTTGAACTTGAAGCAGATGACCAAGAGCCTATGCATGCAGATGAGCCAGACACACAGATCAAGGTGAGAAATATTTCATTTCTATTAAGTTGGCATTTCTTTGCTTTTAGCCTCGGTCACCCGGCCCGCTTCTGATTTCTTCGTGACACTATGCTACACGGATCCAGAATCAAGGCCTGGGAAAAATAGGACGCTTAAAATCGCCCTCTCATTTTGGTGAGATTTTTTAGAGATTCAACGAGACATTTTAAAAAAAACATGTTTTTAAGTTAATAATATTTTCTTGTTTTTAACTTATGAGAAGCAGCAAGTGACGTTGAACAGTTTAACTGCTGCATCAACAATTGGACTTTGTACTTGTTTTTACAACAGGACGTCACGCAAACGTCGACTTTATGAGCGTGAAAAAAACGTGAATAAATTGTGTTAATCGCTAGTGGGCGCTTTAATTGGCCTAATATGCCCAGACCGATACCTGCAAGACATGCATGATACGATTTAGCTGGCTGAGACTACTTTGCTTTGTACATTCATGATTGAACATATTGCATTGTCTGCATCATATTGAACGATTATTATGCTTTTCACCAACTTTAAAAGAAAAAATATTGTAATTTATATGTGAAAAGATTTATCAGTCAAATGTCAACAATTTGAGCTGTTTTTAGCTCTACTGATCAGAGATCAGCAGAGCTTATGCCGTGGTGCGGCGTCCGTCTGTCCGTAAACTTTTTTTTGTAGTGACTACTCCTCTGAAACTACTGAATGGATTTTCATGAAACTTTACAGAAATGTTGCCTGTAATTCAGATTGATGTGAAATCCTAGATGGCCGCCAGATCTAAAAATAGGTTTTTAAAAAACAAGTTTGTAGCGACTACTTCTTGAAAACTATAAGTGATATTGATATGGGACTTTTTCTAAAATGATCAGCATGACATGATGTTGGTCCTTGTCAAAAATTGTTTTGATTCAACGTTAAACATGGCTGCCAGCGGCCATCTTTGTTTACATAGAGTTATGCCCCTGTCACACTATAGCGCGTTTCCACTGCGTTGGCACGGCGTTGTTTAATTTTCCAGAACGCCGTGAGATCGCAAGAAAAATCTGATATTTTTCGTGGAGATGTCACGGCGTCCTCGCAGCGACCAATGCGTTGCTACGGAGCTCCCATGGCGTTCTATCGCGTTCCTACGGAGTTCTTGTTGGCGATTGTCTGCGCTCTCACGGCGCTTCCACTGCGTGCACTGCGCTTTCACGGCGCTCACACTGCGCTGACGGCGTGTTGAAGACGTTCGTTTGCACTACCTATAATTCATTTATACTATTTTGTTCGGTTTTGTCATGCAAACGCCGATGAACGCGGTAGAAGCGCCTTGGGAGCGCAATGATCGCCGTGACAGCTCCGTACAGTCGTAAGAGCGCAGTAAAATAAAAAACCCTCCGTATAAGCGCCGTAGACGCGCCGTATAAGCGCGGTAGAGACGCAGTGACATCTCAGAGAACGCCGTACAATCTCCGTGCAAGCGCCACCGACAACCACAGCGTTCGCACTGCAACCTCTGTGCGCGCCCGCGGAGCTCCTGTGGCGTTGTAGGAGACCTTACTGCGCTGCTATGGCGACCTTACGGCGACCCCACTGCGCTCTTATCAGAACGCCGAGCGACAGCGTTTGTTTTGTGCATGCTCAAAGTGCGCGCCGTCGCTTGGCGTTCTATGCGATCCCAATGCGTCTACTGGCGATGCCACTGCGTTGCTGCGGCGATGCTTGCGATCGTACTGCGCGCACCTCGGCGTTCTGCATTTTTCTTGGACGCCGTGGGATCGCCGTGAAAACGCGGCCCTAGTGTGACAGGGGTTTAATATAGTAAAAACTTGTAGCGACTACTCCTATGAAACTACTTGACGGATTTTCATGAAACTTTACAGGAATGTTGCTCTTGATGTCTAATTGATCCTTGCAAAATTTCAGGTCGGCCAGAAATTCAAGATGGCCACCACAGCTAAAAATAGATTTTTAAAAAAGAAGTTTGTAGCGACTACGTCTTGAAAACTATTAGTGATATTGATATGGGACTTTTTGTAAAATGATCAGCATGACATGATGGTTATCAGAGTCAAACAATTTTTTGATTCGACGTTAATTAAACATGGCTGCCAGTGGCCATCTTTGTTTACATAGAGTTATATGATGAAAACTTGTAGCGACTACTCCTCTGAAACTACTTGACGGATTTTCGTGAAACTTCACAGGAATGTTGCTCTTGATGTCTAATTGTTCCTGGCAAAATTTCAGTTCGGCCGGAAATTCAAGATGGCTGCCATGGCTAAAAATAGATTTTCAAAATACAAGTTTGTAGCGACTACTTCTTGAAAACTATAAGTGATATTGATATGGGACTTTTTCTAAAATGATCAGCATGACATGGTATTAGTCCTTGTCAAAAATCGTTTTGATTCGATGTTAAACATGGCTGTCAGCGGCCAACTTTGTTTACATAGAGTTATATAATGAAAACTTGTAGCGACTATTCCTCTGAAACTACTTGACGGATTTTCATGAAAATTCACAGGAATGTTGCTCTTGATGTCTAATTGATCCTAGCAAAATTTCAGGTCGGTCTGAAATTCAAGATGGCCGCCACGGCTAAAAATAATTTTTCAAAAAACAAGTCTGTAGCGACTACTTCCTGAAATCAAAATCAATCAGTAGAGCTTCAAGGTCATTGACCTCTTGTTTGTTCAAAGATATTTTAAAAGTTATGAGTACACATTGAGTATAATGTAGCACTGTGAACCACAAACAGGATAATTTGGTATTGTGTTCCAGGGTCCATCCATACAGCTTCCTTCCAGTGTGTTTGCTTCAGAGCTTGAGAAACCTGTTGGCTTACTGAATGAGGCTGTCCAAATAAGAGGTAAACATTTTTGGTCACGGGCTAAGAATAGGGCCACTGCAGATCCCTTTGGAGGGATAGGCAGAGGGGTAGAATCCCCCCAAAATTCATGTTCATTTTATCATTTTTTGTTCATGTTCATTAAAGGTATTCATCATGATCCCTGCATTGTTTCAGGTGCTATTTCGCTCGCATCAAAAGAGCAGTGGCAGAAAAACAATAAACGTGGAGTTTCTACGATAGAATTTGCAGCAACTCTGCAGTTGAGGGTGAGAAGGTTCTAGGCCCATTTTCCATATTTTATCACGATGTACATGGAAATGAGCCTGGCATGTTCATGCCTCTTAGGTGCCATATAACCTTTTCGTGTGTTGGTGCACCTTAAAACCCAATTCAATTAACTTATTAATGACAAAAATGTTACATACAGTGATTTTTTTACAATTTCACTTGTACGAGTCCTAGGACTCGCTGGGCCAAAAATCTATGAGTCCCAAAACTAAAGGAGTGAGTCCCAGGTTTTAGTAGTAATTTATTTCAAATTCAAGCACTATTTTATAACATGGTGTTGATAACTTTAATCAGGCATACATACGGTGAGAGCATAACAATCGCAGTCACATAAAGAAGCATGTCGACCGAGAGTTGACTGTTGAAAGTTTGTGCAGTGTGCACTTTTAGTCATCCCATTACATTTGTTTGCGTTTTTACACAAAATACAATACATGCTTTTTGTGGTATCGTCATACCCGAGCCAACTGAACAATTTCTCCCAACAACTGTTGTATTTGCGGATTTTGGTAGGTGGTTCAATTGCCGTAGATATACTGGCTGTTTGAGCGTCATTATTGGAGGATGTACTGGCCTTTTGAATGAAACTCGAGAGTGTTTGTTGCTTTGAGTCATTGTTTAGTTTTCTCTTTGGGCCCCATTTTGCAGACGAGACATCGCCAACTCGTGGAATGTTTACTTCCGCACCGTTTCGTGTTTTACCTCACGGCCGATTCCATTGGCTAATCGTATGACCATTATCCAATAATAATCGACGTTACAAAATTACGCGGAACGGTGCGAGTGTAAACTTAACCCTCATCGAATAGTCAAATATGGCGGTAGACGCGGAGAAAAAAGCGACGGATTGAATTCTTACAGGGGAAATATGGCGGTAGACGCGGAGAAAAAAGCGACGGATTGAATTCTTACAGGGAAAATATGAATTACGGAACTCTTTACTTGCAATTTATGTGCGTCCCAAGAACGCACATGTTCTGGTAATTTGCGTCCACGGAAATATTTGTGCGTCCTGGACGCAGGACGCAGAGGTAAAAAAATCACTGACATATAATCTCAACATCTGGGTAGTTGGTTTAATTTCTTTACTCAAGACGGACATTAACAAAATAAAGTGAAAAACTGAATAACATCTATACATTTGTAGGACAAATTAAATAAGGTTTTTGTATTTCGGTGAAGTGTGATCTAGCTGATAAATACATCTTGTTTGGCAACAAATGATGAGAGATCAGATCTTAACACAATTATGTTGATACTGTAAAAATGTCTGAACCACTGAGTGTTGCCGCATATTTGTTTAATTCTTTCTGAAACAATAATGGTCTCCACCCAATGAATACTACAATGTCCAGGAATGCTCATTAGTGGTCTCAACCCAATGCATCATCCAGGAATACTAACATGTCTAAACTCATTAATGGCCTCAACCCAATGTGTCATCCAGGAATGCTACAATGATGGAACTTATAAATGGTCTCAACCCAGTGTGTCGTCCAGGAATACTACAATGATAAAACTCATTAATGGCCTCAACCCAATGTGTTGTCCAAGAATGTTACAATGATAAAATTTATAAATAATCTCAACATCTGGGTAGTTGGTTTAATTTCTTTACTCAAGACAGACATTACCAAAATAAAGTGAAAGACTGAATAATATATATACATTTGTAGGACAAATTAAATAAGATTTCTATATTTCAGTGAAATGTGATCTAGCTGATAAATACATCTTATTTGGCAACAAATGATGAGAGATCAGATCTTAACACAATTATGTTGATACAGTAAAAATGTCTGAACCACTGAGTGTTGCCGCAAATTTGTTTACTTGTTTCTGAAACAATAATGGTCTGCACCCAAGGAATACTACAATATCCAGAAATTCTCATTAATGGTCTCAACCCAATGTGTCATCCTGGAATGCTACAATGATTATTAAACTTATAAATGATCTCAACCCAGTGTGATGTCCAGGAATGCTACAATGATAAAACTTATAAATAATCTCAACATCTGGGTAGTTGGTTTAGTTTCTTTACTCAAGACAGACATTAACAAAATAAAGTGAAAAACTGCATATATAGGACAGATTAAATAAGGTTTCTATATTTTATCTTAAATACATCTTGTTTGGCAACACATGATGAGAGATCAGATCTTAACACAATCATGTTGATACTGTAAAAATGTCTGAACCACTGAGTGTTGCCTCAAATATATTTACTAGTTTCTTAAACATTAATGGTCTCAGCACAGTGAATGCTACAATGTCCAGGAATGCTCATTAATGGCATATACCAAATGTGTCGTCCAGGTATGCTCATTAATGGCCTCAACCCAATGTGTTGTCCAGGAATGCTGCAATAATTTAAACTCATTAATGGCCTCGACCCAATGTGTCGTCCAGGAATGCTGCAATAATTTAAACTCATTAATGGCCTCGACCCAATGTGTCATCCAGGAATGCTCATTAATGGTCTCAACCCAATGTGTCATCCAGGAATGCTACAGTGATTACCTCATTAATGATCTCAACCCAGTGTGTCGTCCAGGAATGCTACAATGATAAAACTTATAAATAATCTAAACGTCTGGGTAGTTGGTTTAGTTTCTTTACTCAAGACAGACATTAACAAAATAAAGTGAAAGACTGAATAATATATATACATTTGTAGGACAAATTAAATAAGATTTCTATATTTCAGTGAAATGTGATCTAGCTGATAAATACATCTTATTTGGCAACAAATGATGAGAGATCAGATCTTAACACAATTATGTTGATACAGTAAAAATGTCTGAACCACTGAGTGTTGCCGCAAATTTGTTTACTTGTTTCTGAAACAATAATGGTCTGCACCCACAGACATATTAACAAACAGATAGGAAACTTCCTATCTTAATCAATGAAGTAACCAAACTATCAAGTGGCACCTTAACCTTTCCTTCTATCTTGTCTCTCAATTATTCACCGATTTTGATGAGAATACATCCAAAAGATTCATAGTGAATAGAAAAATGGTATTATAATAATTTATGTTTACTTTCAAAATAAGAAATTGTATAAAAAAATGTTTAAAGTTTAAAATGTCATCATTTTTCGCTTTTCTCTTAAAAAACAATGTTTTGACATAGTCAAAGTTTCCATCAAACTCCTTTTTTGCTCTCAATGTAAGAGAAAACAAAATACTATCATTGGAAAGAAAATTAAATTTGTGATGGTATTTGGCTTGAATGAAACTTGTATCTAGAAAACTCTTCATGATATGTGTGTTTAAAGTTGAGAAATATTTTGTGAAATTGTCGAACTGTGCCACTTGAAATTTACACAATTTCCATAGTGTCCAATCTATTTGTTATTAGGTCTGTGGCACCCAAGGAATACTACAATATCCAGAAATTCTCATTAATGGTCTCAACCCAATGTGTCATCCTGGAATGCTACAATGATTAAACTTATAAATGATCTCAACCCAGTGTGATGTCCAGGAATGCTACAATAATAAAACTTATAAATAATTACAACATCTGGGTAGTTGGTTTAGTTTCTTTACTCAAGACAGACATTAACAAAATAAAGTGAAAAACTGCATATATAGGACAGATTAAATAAGGTTTCTATATTTTATCTTAAATACATCTTGTTTGGCAACACATGATGAGAGATCAGATCTTAACACAATCATGTTGATACTGTAAAAATGTCTGAACCACTGAGTGTTGCCTCAAATATATTTACTAGTTTCTTAAACATTAATGGTCTCAACACAGTGAATGCTACAATGTCCAGGAATGCTCATTAATGGCATATACCAAATGTGTCGTCCAGGTATGCTCATTAATGGCCTCAACCCAATGTGTTGTCCAGGAATGCTGCAATAATTTAAACTCATTAATGGCCTCGACCCAATGTGTCGTCCAGGAATGCTGCAATAATTTAAACTCATTAATGGCCTCGACCCAATGTGTCATCCAGGAATGCTACAATGTCCAGGAATGCTCATTAATGGTCTCAACCCAATGTGTCATCCAGGAATGCTACAGTGATTAACTCATTAATGATCTCAACCCAGTGTGTCGTCCAGGAATGCTACAATGATAAAACTTATAAATAATCTCAACATCTGGGTAGTTGGTTTAGTTTCTTTACTCAAGACAGACATTAACAAAATAAAGTGAAAAAATGCATATATAGGACAGATTAAATAAGGTTTCTATATTTTATCTTAAATACATCTTGTTTGGCAACACATGATGAGAGATCAGATCTTAACACAATCATGTTGATACTGTAAAAATGTCTGAACCACTGAGTGTTGCCTCAAATATATTTACTAGTTTCTTAAACATTAATGGTCTCAACACAGTGAATGCTACAATGTCCAGGAATGCTCATTAATGGCATATACCAAATGTGTCGTCCAGGTATGCTCATTAATGGCCTCAACCCATTGTGTTGTCCAGGAATGCTGCAATAATTTAAACTCATTAATGGCCTCGACCCAATGTGTCGTCCAGGAATGCTGCAATAATTTAAACTCATTAATGGCCTCGACCCAATGTGTCATCCAGGAATGCTACAATGTCCAGGAATGCTCATTAATGGTCTCAACCCAATGTGTCATCCAGGAATGCTACAGTGATTAACTCATTAATGATCTCAACCCAGTGTGTCGTCCAGGAATGCTACAATGATAAAACTTATAAATAATCTCAACATCTGGGTAGTTGGTTTAGTTTCTTTACTCAAGACAGACATTAACAAAATAAAGTGAAAAAATGCATATATAGGACAGATTAAATAAGGTTTCTATATTTTATCTTAAATACATCTTGTTTGGCAACACATGATGAGAGATCAGATCTTAACACAATCATGTTGATACTGTAAATGTCTGAACCACTGAGTGTTGCCCCAAATATATGTACTAGTTTTATAAACAATAATGATCGCAATCCATTGAATGCTACAATGTCTGGGAATGCTCATTAATGACCTCAGTCCAATGTGTCATCCAAGAATGCTACAATGATTAACTCATTAATGATCTCAACCCGTGTGTCATCCAGGAATGCTGCAATGATAAACTCATTAATAATCTCAACCCAGTGTGTCATCCAGGAATGCTGCAATGATAAACTCATTAATAATCTCAACCCAGTGTGTCATCCTGGAATGCTACAATGATAAACTCATTAATAATCTCAACCCAGTGTGTCATCCAGGAATGCTGCAATGATAAACGCATTAATAATCTCAACCCAGTGTGTCATCCTGGAATGCTACAATGATAAACTCATTAATAATCTCAACCCAGTGTGTCATCCAGGAATGCTGCAATGATAAACTCATTAATAATCTCAACCCAGTGTGTCATCCTGGAATGCTGCAATGATAAACTCATTAATAATCTCAACCCAGTGTGTCATCCAGGAATGCTGCAATGATAAACTCATTAATAATCTCAACCCAGTGTGTCATCCAGGCATGCTGCAATGATAAACTCATTAATAATCTCAACCCAGTGTGTCATCCTGGAATGCTGCAATGATAAACTCATTAATAATCTCAACCTCGTGTCATCCTGGAATGCTGCAATGATAAACTCATTAATAATCTCAACCCAGTGTGTCATCCTGGAATGCTGCAATGATAAACTCATTAATAATCTCAACCCAGTGTGTCATCCAGGAATGCTGCAATGATAAACTCATTAATGATCTCAACCCAGTGTGTCATCCAGGAATGCTGCAATGATAAACTCATTAATAATCTCAACCCAGTGTGTCATCCTGGAATGCTGCAATGATAAACTCATTAATAATCTCAACCCAGTGTGTCATCCTGGAATGCTGCAATGATAAACTCATTAATAATCTCAACCCAGTGTGTCATCCAGGAATGCTGCAATGATAAACTCATTAATAATCTCAACCCAGTGTGTCATCCTGGAATGCTGCAATGATAAACTCATTAATAATCTCAACCCAGTGTGTCATCCTGGAATGCTGCAATGATAAACTCATTAATAATCTCAACCCAGTGTGTCATCCTGGAATGCTGCAATGATAAACTCATTAATAATCTCAACCCAGTGTGTCATCCTGGAATGCTGCAATGATAAACTCATTAATAATCTCAACCCAGTGTGTCATCCTGGAATGCTGCAATGATAAACTCATTAATAATCTCAACCCAGTGTGTAATCCAGGAATGCTGCAATGATAAACTCATTAATAATCTCAACCCAGTGTGTCATCCAGGAATGCTGCAATGATAAACTCATTAATAATCTCTACCCAGTGTGTCATCCAGGAATGCTGCAATGATAAACTCATTAATGATCTCAACCCAGTGTGTCATCCAGGAATGCTGCAATGATAAACTCATTAATAATCTCAACCCAGTGTGTCATCCAGGAATGCTGCAATGATAAACTCATTAATGATCTCAACCCAATGTGTCATCCAGGAATGCTGCAATGATAAACTCATTAATAATCTCAACCCAGTGTGTCATCCAGGAATGCTGCAATGATAAACTCATTAATAATCTCAACCCAGTGTGTCATCCAGGAATGCTGCAATGATAAACTCATTAATAATCTCAACCCAGTGTGTCATCCAGGAATGCTGCAATGATAAACTCATTAATAATCTCAACCCAGTGTGTCATCCTGGAATGCTGCAATGATAAACTCATTAATAATCTCAACCCAGTGTGTCATCCAGGAATGCTGCACTGATAAACTCATTAATAATCTCAACCCAGTGTGTCATCCTGGAATGCTGCAATGATAAACTCATTAATAATCTCAACCCAGTGTGTCATCCTGGAATGCTACTGTGATAACATTTAATAATCACAACATCTGGGTAGTTGGTTTAAATTCTCTACTCAAGTCCAACATTAAAAAAATAAAGTGAAAAACTGCATATAAAGGACAAATTAAATAACGTTTCTATATTTTATCTTATAAATACATCTTGTTTGGCAACAAATGATGAGAGATCAGATCTTAACACAATCATGTTGATACTGTAAAAATGTCTGAACCACTGAGTGTTGCCGCAAATACATACTCGCCATTAAAAAAAGATACCTCCTTTTTTGCTGGTATTCCCATGGTCTCAATTGAATGTGTCGTCCAGGAATGCTACAATGATTAAACTCATTAATGGCCTCAACCCAATGTGTCCTCCAGAAATGCTAAATGTCCAGGAATGTTAAATTGATTAACTCATTAATGGTCTCATCCCAATGTGTCATCCAGGAATGTTGCAATGATTAACTCGTTAATGATCTCAACCCAATGTGTCATCCAGGAATGCTACAATGATTTACTCATTAATGGTCTCAACCCAATGTGTCTTCCAGGAATGCTACAATGATTAACTCATTAATGGTCTCAACCCATTGTGTCATCCAGGAATGCTACAATGATTAACTCATTAATGACCACAACCCAATGTGTCGTCCAAAAATGTTACAATGATAACATTTATAAATAATCTCAACATCTGGGCAGGTGGTTTAATTTCTTTACTCAAGTCCGACATTAGAGTGATCTATCCAGCAAATTTCTGCTTTAAAATTGATAGGTCACCAGCTTGCTTTCTGATGTATCTTTAAATAAATATGACCCATATTCTGTTTTTGGCAAATTTCTTATAATTTTAGTCACAAACCCATTGAATGCTGCAATGTCCGAGAATGCTCATTAATGGCCTCAACCCATTGTGTCATCCAGAAATGCTCATTAATGATTTCAACCCAATGTGTCATCCAGGAATGCTATAATGATAAAACTCAGTAATGGCTTCAACCCAATGTGTCGTCCATAAATGCTCATTAATGGTTTCAATCAAATGTGTCGTCCAGGAATGCTATAATGATTAAACTCATTAATAGCCTCAACTCAATGTGTCATCCTGGAATGCTTCAATGATTAAACTCATTAATGGCCTCAACCCAATGTGTCGTCCAGGAATGCTACAATGATTAAACTCATTAATGGCATCATCCCAATGTGTCTTCCTGGAATGCTACAGTGATTAAACTCATTAATGGCCTCAACCCAATGTGTTGTCCAGGAATGTTACAATGATTAACTCATTGATGGTCTCAACCCAATGTGTTGTCCAGGAATGTTACAATGATTAAACTCATTAATGGTCTCAACCCAATGTGTTGTCCAGGAATGCTGCAGTGATAAACTCATTAATGGCCACAACTCAATGTGTCGTCCATAAATGCTCATTAATGGTTTCAATCAAATGTGTCGTCCAGGAATGCTATAATGATTAAACTCATCAATGACCTCAACACAATGTGTCGTCCAGGAATGTTACAATGATAAACTCATTAATGGTTTCAACCCAATATGTCGTCCAGGAATGCTACAATGATTAAACTCATTAATTGCGTCAACCCAATGTGTTGTCCTGGAATGCTACAGTGATAAAACCCATTAATGACTTCTACCCAGTGTATCATCATGGAATGCTGCAATTATTAACTCATTAATGGCCTCAACCTAATGTGTCATCCAGGAATACTACAATGATAACATTTATAACAATCTCAACATCTGGGCAGTTGGTTTATTTATTCAAGTCAAGTAAAAAAGTAAAGTGAAAAACGGCATATATAGGACAGATTAAATAAGGTTTATTTCAGTGAAGTGTGATCTAGCTGGGCAACAAATGATGAGAGATCAGATCAGATCAGATCTTTCATGCTGATACTGTAAAAATGTCTGAACCATTGAGTGTTGCCTCAAATATATTAACTAGTTTCTTAAACATTAATGGTCTCAACACAGTGAATGCTACAATGTCCAGGAATGCTCATTAATGGCCTCAACCCAATGTGTCTACCAGGAATGCTCATTAATGGCCTCAACCCAATGTGTCATCCAGGAATGGTACAATGATAAAACTCATTAATGGTCTCAGCCCAATGTGTCGTCCAGGAAAGCTACAGTGATTAAACTCATTAATGGCTTCAGCCCAATGTGTTGTCCAGAAAAGCTCATTAAATGCCTCAACCCAATGTGTCGTCCAGGAATGCTACAATGTTTAAACTCATTAATAATCTCAACCCAATGTGTCGTCCAGGATTGCTACAATGATTAAATCATTAATGTCCTCAACCCAATGTGTCATCCTGCAATGCTGGAATGATTAAACTTATAAATGGTCTCAACCCAATGTGTTGTCCAGGAATGCTACAGTGATAAAACTCCTTAATGGTCTCAACCCAATGTGTACTCCAGGAATGCTACAATGATAACATTTATAATAATCTCAACATCTGGTTGGGTGGTTTAATTTCTTTACTCAAGTCAGACATTAAAGTGAAAAACTGCATATATACATGTAGGACAGATTAAATAAGGTTTCTATATTTCAATGAAGTGTGATTTAGCTGATAAATACATCTTGTTTTGCAACTCATGATGAGAGATCAAATCTTAACACAATCATGTCGATACTGTAAAAATGTCTGAACCACTGAGTGTTGCCGCAAATATATTTACTTTTTCTGAAACATTAATAGTCACAAACCCATTGAATGCTGCAATGTCCGAGAATGCTCATTAATGGCCTCAACCCGTTGTGTCATCCAGAAATGCTCATTAATGATTCAACCCAATTTGTCGTCCAGGAATGCTTTAATGATTAAACTCATTAATGACCTCAACCCAATGTGTCATCCAGGAGATCTACAGTGATTAGGCCAGAAAAAAAAATACCCGTGTTTCTGGTTACTCTGCTGAAAAAATTAGGGTAGGTAGGTCGGTAAATTTTTTCTTTTCTTTTTTTTTTTCTTTTTTTTTTTTGCCCATGTGTTTTGGACGATGTTAAAGGTATCTTTAACTTTGTCAAGTAGTTAATTTATAGTGATTTTGCAAGGAGAGAAGGAAAATAACCTCATGATATCTTCTTAACTTGTTTGTTTTGAATAAAATAAATTGAAAACACATATGTTTTGCCATTACGAGTTTACATACGATTGAATTTTATAATTTTCCAGAGGCTGAGTGGTCATGGAAGAACAAATCTGCTGGCAGCATGTCATGATTAATGTTTTTCATAACTTCTACTCTGTCCCATGGCTGCATTTTCCAATACGAATAGCCAAAACGGGTTTTAGCGCATGTTCCGTACTCAATCTTTTCGTACATTACCGTTTCGTACCCAGGTTTTTCATACTTTTTTTTTTTTTTTGATAAAAAACTGTAGGGTCGGCGCCAAAAAATAGGGACTAAATGATTAAACTCATTAATGGCCTCAACTCAATGTGTCATCCTGGAATGCTGCAATGATTAAACTCATTAATGGCCTCAACCCAATGTGTCATCCAGGAATGCTACAATGATTAAACTCATTAATGACATCAACCCAATATGTCGTCCTGGAATGCTACAGTGATTAAACTCATTAATGGTCCCAACCCAATGTGTTGTCCAGGAATGTTACAATGATTAACTCATTGATGGTCTCAACCCAATGTGTTGTCCAGGAATGTTACAATGATTAAACTCATTAATGGTCACAACTCAATGTGTCGTCCAGAAATGCTCATTAATGGTTTCAACCCAATGTGTCGTCCAGGAATGCTACAGTGATAAAACCCATTAATGACTTCTACCCAGTGTATCATCATGGAATGCTGCAATAATTAACTCATTAATGGCCTCAACCTAATGTGTCATCCAGGAATACTACAATGATAACATTTATAACAATCTCAACATCTGGGCAGTTGGTTTATTTATTCAAGTCGAGTAAAAAAGTAAAGTGAAAAACTGCGTATATAGGACAGATTAAATAAGGTTTCTATATTTCAGTGAAGTGAGATCTAGCTAGGCAACAAATGATGAGAGATCGGATCTTAACACAATCATGTTGATACTGTTAAAATGTCTGAACCACTGAGTGTTGCCTCAAATATATTGACTAGTTTCTTAAACATTAATGGTCTCTACACAGTGAATGCTACAATGTCCAGGAATGCTCATTAATGGCTCTACCAAATGTGTCGTCCAGAGTTGTAACAATGATAAAACTCATTAATGACCTCTACCCAGTGTGTCAACCTGGAATGCTACAATGATAACATTTATAATAATCTGAAGATCTGAGCAGTTGGTTTAATTTCTTTATTCAAGTCAAGTAAAAAAGTAAAGTGAAAAACTGCGTGTTTAGGACAGATTAAATAAGGTTTCTATATTTCAGTGAAGTGTGATCTAGCTGGGCAACAAATGATGAGAGATCAGATCTTAACACAATCATGTTGATACTGTAAAAATGTCTGAACCACTGAGTGTTGCCTCAAATATATTTACTAGTTTCTTAAACATTAATGATTTCAACACGGTGAATGCTACAATGTCTGGGAATGCTCAATAATGGCTCTACCAAATGTATCGTCCAGAATTGTTACAATGATAAAACCCATTAATGACCTCTACCCAGTGTGTCATCCTGGAATGCTGCAATAATTAACTCATTAATGGCCTTAACCCAATGTGTCCTCCAGGAATGCTACAATGATAACATTTATAATAATCTCAACATCTGGGCAGTTTGTTTAATTTCATTGTTCAAGTAAGTAAAAAAGTAAAGTGAAAAACGGCATATATAGGACAGATTATATAAGGTTTCTATATTTCAGTGAAGTGTGATCTAGCTGGGCAACAAATGATGAAAAAATCAGATCTTAACACAATCATGTTGATACTATAAAAATGTCTGAACCACTGAGTGTTGCCTCAAATATATTCTGAAACATTAATTGTCACAAACCCATTGAATGCTACAATATTCGCGAATGCTCGTTAATGGCCTTAACCCATTGTGTCATCCAGAAATGCTCATTAATGGTTTCAACCCAATGTGTCGTCCAGGAATGCTATAATGATTAACTCAGTAATGGCCTCAACACAATGTGTCATCCAGAAATGCTCATTAATGGTTTCAACCCATGTGTCATACAGGAATGCTACAATGATAAAACCCATTAATGATCTCAACCCTATGTGTCGTCCAGGAATGCTACAATGAAAAAACTGATTAATGGTCATAACCGAGTATGTTGTCCAGTAATACTACAGTGATTAAACTCATTAATGACCTCAACCCAGTGTGTCATCCAGGAATGTTACAATGATAACCTCATTAATGGTCTCAACCCAATGTGTCGTCCAGGAATGTTACAATGATAAACTCATTAATGGCCTCAACTCGGTGTGTCGTCAAGGAATGCTCATTAATGGTTTCAACCCATGTGTCATACAGGAATGCTACAATGATAAAACCCATTAATGATCTCAACCCTATGTGTCGTCCAGGAATGCTACAATGAAAAAACTGATTAATGGTCATAACCGAGTATGTTGTCCAGTAATACTACAATGATAAAACTAATGGTCTCAACCCAGTGTCATCCAGGAATGTTACATTGATAAAAAAATCATTAATGGTCTCAACCCAATGTGTCGTCCAGGAATGCTACAATGATAAAACTCATTAATGGACTTAGCGTCTCCATGGCCGATTGGTTAACGATGTTGCGTTCGTACGAATCCCACTGGGAGCTCGACTTGTAAGTGAGGAAGTGTCTATTCTTACGCATGGCGTGAGGCGTACAGTACTGGTTCTACCCAGGAAAAGTGGGTGGTCTGCCTCCACCACAAAAAATCAGCCATCATATATAACCTTACATGTGTTGAAAAGTACGTAAAACACCATACGAACAAACAAATGAACCCAATCTGTTACCCAGGAATGGTACAATGATTTATTTATGTTTTTAAATACTTTTTTTAAGATTTTTTATATGCTTGTTAGAAAGTATGATTTTCCTGCAGGGTGGATATTTTGTGTGGAGCAGATTCATGCGAGAAAGACCTAGTGATCATGAACTCCTGTTTATTCCAGCAGATTAGTCAGTGGTATTTATGGCAGTCACTGGAGCTATAACATAAGTTTTCCAGTTTCTGTACTGACAAATACGATTCTGAAATAAATGGTAGTGAGAAATTGTGTTTATGGATCGTGGATGATAATGCTCCCAGTGATAATGCTGAGTGGAAGGTTGTGAGAACTTGTGTTTATGGATCCTGGGTGGTAATGCTCCCAGTGATAATGTGGAGTGGAGGGTAGTGAGAACTTGTGTTTATGGATACTGGATGATAATGCTCCCAGTGACAATGTGGAGTGGAGGGTAGTGAGAACTTGTGTTTATGGATACTGGATGATAATGCTCCCAGTGACAATATGCAGTGAAAGGTAGTGAGAACTTGTGTTTATGGATCCTGGATGATAATGCTCCCGGTGATAATGTGGAGTGGAAGGCTGTGAGAACTTGTGTTTATGGATGCTAGAACTTGTGTTTATGGATGCTGGATGGTAATGCTCCCAGTGACAATATGGAGTGAAAGGTAGTGAGAACTTGTGTTTATGGATCCTGGATGATAATGCTCCCAGTGACAATATGGAGTGAAAGGTAGTGAGAACTTGTGTTTATGGATCCTGGATGATAATGCTCCCAGTGGAGTTGTGGGTAGTGAGAACTTATGTTTATGGATCCTGCATGATAATGCTCCCAGTGATAATGTGGAGTAGTAGGTAGTGGGAACTTTTGTTTATGGATCCTGCATGATAATGCTCCCAGTGACAATGTGTAGTGGAGGGTAGTGAGAACATGTGTTTATGGATCCTGGATGATAATGCTCCCAGTTTCAATGTGGAGTGGAGGGTAGTGAGAACATGTGTTTATGGATCCTCGATGATAATGCTCCCAGTGACAATGTGTGGTGGAGGGTAGTGAGAACTGTGTTTATGGATCCTGGATGATAATGCTCCCAGTGACAATATGCAGTGAAAGTTAGTGAGAACTTGTGTTTATGGATCCTGGATGATAATGCTCCCGGTGATAATGTGGAGTGGAAGGCTGTGAGAACTTGTGTTTATGGATACTGGATGGTAATGCTCCCAGTGACAATATGGAGTGAAAGGTAGTGAGAACTTGTGTGTATAGATCCTGGATGATAATGCTCCCAGTGACAATATGGAGTGAAAGGTAGTGAGAACTTGTGTTTATGGATCCTGGATGATAATGCTCCCGGTGATAATGTGGAGTGAAAGGCTGTGAGAACTTGTGTTTATGGATACTGGATGGTAATGCTCCCAGTGACAATATGGAGTGAAAGGTAGTGAGAACTTGTGTTTATGGATCCTGGATGATAATGCTCCCAGTGGAGTTGTGGGTAGTGAGAACTTATGTTTATGGATCCTGCATGATAATGCTCCCAGTATTAATGTGGAGTAGTGGGTAGTGGGAACTTTTGTTTATGGATCCTGCATGATAATGCTCTCAGTGACACTGTGTGGTGGAGGGTAGTGAGAACTTGTGTTTATGGATCCTGGATGATAATGCTCCCAGTGACAATTTGTAGTGGAGGGTAGTGAGAACTTGTGTTTATGGATCCTGGATGATAATGCTCCCGGTGATAATGTGGAGTGGAAGGCTGTGAGAACTTGTGTTTATGGATGCTAGAACTTGTGTTTATGGATGCTGGATGGTAATGCTCCCAGTGACAATATGGAGTGAAAGGTAGTGAGAACTTGTGTTTATGGATCCTGGATGATAATGCTCCCAGTGACAATATGGAGTGAAAGGTAGTGAGAACTTGTGTTTATGGATCCTGTATGATAATGCTCCCAGTGGAGTTGTGGGTAGTGAGAACTTATGTTTATGGATCCTGCATGATAATGCTCCCAGTGATAATGTGGAGTAGTGGGTAGTGGGAACTTTTGTTTATGGATCCTGCATGATAATGCTCCCAGTGACAATGTGTAGTGGAGGGTAGTGAGAACTTATGTTTATGGATCCTGGATGATAATGCTCCCAGTGACAATTTGTAGTGGAGGGTAGTGAGAACTTGTGTTTATGGATCCTGGATGATAATGCTCCCAGTTTCAATGTGGAGTGGTGGGTAGTGAGAACTTATGTTTATGGACCCTGGATGATAATGCTCCCAATGTCAGAGAATGTGGAGTGGATTCTTCTATATCTGCAGTTATTTCTAAGATTAAATACATTTGGCAATGAATGATGATAGAACAGACTGCTAAAGACACCTAGTCTAGTGCTGATGCTTATATGTCTGAACCACTGAGTATTGCCTAGTAATAGTATATAGAGTAAACAATTTAAAGTTACATTTATATATATAGTCCTGAATCTGCTCATTCTGCATACAATTGTAAACACAGATTTATTGCAACAGAGTTCATCTTGGTAGTATACATTTATTTGGGATTGGATATAGTATGACAACTACAAATGTAATGTTTTAAGTTTGGTGAGAGGCCTTCCTCCTACCTGATCATACAACTCTGTAGTGCTATGCTTGTGAATGTTGTGATTGTTTCTTGACCACAGCCTGACCCGGGAACCAGATATTTTAAATGTTGTACTTGTTTCTGGACCACAGCCTGACTGGGACCCAGATATTGTAAGTGTTGTACTTGTTTCAGGACCACAGCCTGACCCGGGACCCAGATATTGTAAATGTTGTACTTGTTTCAGGACCACAGCCTGATACATGTTGTACTTGTTTCATGACCACAGCCTGACTGGGACCCAGCTATTGTAACTGTTGTACTTGTTTCATGACCACAGCCTGACTGGGACCCAGATATTGTAAATGTTGTACTTGTTTCATGACCACAGCCTGACTGGGACCCAGATATTGTAAATGTTGTACTTGTTTCAGGACCACAGCCTGACTGGGACCCAGATATTGTAAATGTTGTACTTGTTTCAGGACCACAGCCTGAGTGGGACTCCGATATTGCAAATGTTGTACTTGTTTCAGGACCAAAACCTGACTGGGACCCAGCTATTGTAACTGTTGTACTTGTTTCAGGACCACAGCCTGACTGGGACCCAGCTATTGTAAATGTTGTACTTGTTTCTGGACCACAGCCTGATTGAGACCCAGATATTGTAAATGTTGTACTTGTTTCAGGACCACAGCCTGACTGGGACCCAGATATTGTTGAGGCTCTAGATGATGATTTTGATTTTGATAACCCAGAAAATCAGTTAGATGATGATTTCATCATTATGGCTAACGAAGATGGTGGGAAAGGAGGGACACATGAGTGAGACAACTTTTATCATTTGCAGTGTAGCTTAGTCCTTGACAGGGCATAGAGTATTGCCCTTGTCCGTCAGTCATATCTGGGTTTCAAGTCATTAATTACCCCCCCACCCCTCTCTCACCCTCCCTCGCTCCCTCTGCATTCTCTTTATCAGCCAACTCTCCAACAACTGCGACCTTGGTAGCTCAGCGGCTAAGGCCTTGACTTTAGAGCTACAGACCTGTAGTACACTGTGTAGGTTCTCTTCTGGCATCTAGGCATGTCTGATGGGAAACTTCATCCATCTCTTCATCTATCTTGTCTCCCTCTGAAGGTGATGTCCCAATATAACCCCATATGATGTGTTAATGGCATATTAAACCCATTTCATTCATTCGCTCCAACAATTCCTTGTGCCTACATTTTCACAGATTTTGTCTTTGTTTAAGAGTAGACGTAGCATACCTTTTTCCATGGCAGTCATTACTTCTACACCATCGATGCCCTCACTAGCTCCCACACCTCCCCATCACCTCTACACCATCCATGCCCTCGCTAGCTCCCACACCTCCCCATCATCACCACACCATCCATGCCCTCGCTAGCTCCCACACCTCCCCATCATCACCACACCATCCATGCCCTCGCTAGCTCCCACACCTCCCCATCATCACCACACCATCCATGCCCTCGCTAGCTCCCACACCTCCCCATCATCACCACACCATCCATGCCCTCGCTAGCTCCCACACCTCCTCATCACCTTCTCACTCTTTATTTCTTTTCTTAAATGTCCTCATTTTCATTTGTTCACATTGTTCATGGAGATATATACATGTTTATCTTCTATTTCTTTAAAGATTGTTTATATAAAAAGAGATGTTATTTTTCTGATTGTATAATTTGTTGTACACTGAAAAAGTGAAATAGTCCAACTGCGCTGTTCTCCAAAGGTCTTGTTTGATATTTATATGCTTTGAACTTGATCAAAAACTCAGGCCACTATGTAAAATCGAGACCCTATTTAAAATTTGTTAGCATTAACTGAATATGGGATAGGAAAATAAATAGTTCAAATGAAACAATGGAATAGGAAAATAAATAGTTCAAATGAAACAATGAAATAGGAAAATAAATAGTTCAAATGAAACAATGGAATAGGAAAATAAATAAATAGTTCAAATGAAACATTTTGTAATTATTAGACTATAATGTTAACCTCCAAAATGTGTTTTGTAGCAAAGACGATGGCAGTGATCTTGAGAATGTCAGTGACCTTGATTCCAATGACGCCAATTTGTCAGACAGTGATGGCTTTGACGCAGATTTCGAGTATGGTGATAATATGTTCATGAATGAGGAGACCAAATCTCGCTTCACAGACTATTCTGTATCCTCCAGTGTCATCCGCAGAAACGACGGTCTAACTCTTCTAGATGACAGATTTGAAAAGGTAAGCACAATGTTTGTGTCGTCTGCATAGCATGGCAGACACTTAGGGATCACTTTGTCGCCTTTGTCCGTCACACTTTAACCTGCAACCTAACCTTGGCCATTACTTGAAAAGTAGTTGACCTACGTTCATGAAACTTCACACATTCACACATCTTCATTGTTGTTACACATGTCAAATAACTCTTGACTTTCATTTTAGCAGAGTTATGCCCCTTTTCATAAAACTTTAACCTGCAACCTAAACTAGCTCATAACTTTGCAAAATATTGATCTATGGTCATGAAACTTTATACAGTTCTTCCTTATTAATTACCCAATGCAGATGTTTGCCCCTTTTCATAAACTTTAACACTTAAAATAAACCCGCTCCATTATTAGTGAAGGACTACACACACTCTGTTTTTAAATTTTATAGTTAGATTGTACTTGCTGAAATAAGCACACGGCGGGCGACACACGTGTTCCATGGAACACCCTTCCAGTTATATTTTAAACAGATGATGAAAGACCTCAAACGTGATATTAAAAATATTTGGACCATTTCTATGTTGAAGGTTACCACATGGCACTCTTGTTGTATGAACCCACAATCAGAAGTGAGTGGCCAGAAAAAGGGTGGGTCAGCTACCAATGGCTAACAATCTTTTATTTATGCCTAATGGAGGAGGATTTGTCCTGTCCTGTATACCTTTGTGTCTATCAGGCACTTTAAAGAACCACAAGAATCTTATTAAGATTCAGTCCTCTTATTCTGTCTATGGAAGTGGCCATCAATAACTTAATATGCATTGTTGAGCTGTTAAATCGATTGCCTTGTGTTGCAGCTGTATGAGGGTTATGATGACTCTGAGATCGGTGCTCTAGATCAGGAGGAGATTGATGGCTGTATTCAACAAGGCAGTCAGATGCTCAACAGTCTTGTGGAGGAGTTTGAAAAACAGCAATGCCTGAAGTAAGAATAAAAATAACGTTTTCAAAGGGTAAAGAAATGAGGTCTGTTTGTCACTCCTGGTTTCTGGAGCAGAACTCAAATACAATTTTAGGTCAATTTTTGTTTCTGTGACAAACAATTCAATATTATGTAATCTAAGGTGACAAACTACCTGGCAACCATGATGATTAAGCAAATGGTAGAAGACAAGTTTGTCTGATGCTGATGAATTTATGTCTGAACCACTGAGTGTTGCCATGGTGACAGTGGAAAAATGTGGTAGAAACTAAGATATAAAATGATGTAAATACCACCTAAATTAACCTTAGTAACATGGCTTCATTATCATTTGTGGATTGTTTGTAATAAATATTGGTATGTCATCAATGGTCTCTCTACTGATAGGAAGTTGTCAGAGGTGGTAGATGAGAATGAGGGCAACGATGTGGACATTGTCAGTGATTCATCCGACTCGGATACGGAGTTGCAGGTTGAGGCAAGGCCCGAGCGGTGGGACTGCGAGTCCATACTGAGTACCTACTCCAACCTGTACAATCATCCCACACTCATCACAGAACCTAGAAAGGTGGGTGTGAACTCAACAATCAGTGACTAAAACAGTTGCTTGTATTAATCATTCTTGACTGCCCCCACCTTCGGTTTTTCCCTCGGGGAAAATAGTTGAATGGAATTACATGTAAAGTTAGCAAACTGTCACGCTGTAGATTTGATTGACTGAGGTAAAAATATGTTATACTAAGATTTGATTGAAAGATCTTTTTAAAAAAAACATCTTGCACAAAACTAAATGAATCATAACATTGCAGTTTTCCCACCACCTTATGATAAGGGGTCATATAGCATTAGCTTTTTCCGTTACGAAAAGTTCCTAGATGTTTATATCAATTCAGCCTAAACATCGAACATATATTACCAAAGTTGTCACCCTTTTTTTAAAAAAATTTGCATTAAATTATCTTGTGTGTCCAACTCGTCCACAGCTTTTCATGGATTTTTCAAAATTACACAGATGCTTCACTGATATTGATTCGTCATAAAAATTGAACCTTTATTGCTGGAGTAATGACCCTTTTTATGCATCCACCACTGAATGGTAAGGGGGCATATAGCGTTAGCCATGTCCATCCCAGCTGTGAGAGTGTTCGTCCCGAAAAGTTTTGTGTCTATCTCCTCCCACAGTTTTCAACCGATTGTTTCGAAACTTTACAGTATGCTTACGTATGATGTCAAGATGTGCATATCGATTTGGATTTGGCGTCAAAATCCACCTTGTATTACTGGAGTTATGGCCCTTTATCGGCAAATTTTATGCTTTTTGCTGATTGTTTTCAGTGGGGCATCAGTGTCCCATGGACACATTTCTAGTTTCTTTAAATTGTCTTCCTTTTTTTCTTCTCATCCAGTTTCCATCCAATTGACATAAACTTAGCATAGTGCGCAGAAAAAAATAGACAGCACACTTTTTTGGGCTTTCCGGTCTGAAGATGTTTCCATGAGTTATACCCCTTTTCGCACTTAGTTTATATTCATATACATATATAGTGAATTTGTACATAATAAATATAGTGAATGTAATGATCTGCAGCTAACTCCTACTGTTTCTGTCCAGTTGAACTGAATCTTGCTATACTGCCCTGATGAAATGGACATATGCATACTATCACAGCTTTATGGTCAGATTATAGGAGTATGATCATGAGGTTTTGCAATGACTACAATATTTTAGTTTTTGGTGGATTTTACTTAATTACTTCTGAATTTAGGGCAAAGGACTAAAATTGCTAGATGATCATGGTGTGGGAGAGGAGACGATATCAACACGTGGCCTATCACAGAAGCAGGTGAATGAGGAGATGTCACAACGAGAGCGCAGTGACAAGGCCAGCACCTACAGACCGAAGGGTGAGACTGCTGAGGAGCGGGCACAGAGGAAACAATCTGTTAAACAAGAGAGAAAGGTATACAGTCAGTCAATCTTGTTGATAATGGTTGATACAATGTACTGGTATATAGTCTGCAGTTTTCGCCCTTTTAGCTCCACTGGCTTTAGGCCAGCAGGGCTTTTGCAATAGCGCAGTGTCCGTCGGTGTGGGCGTTGAAGCACTTTGCTGAAACCCCTGGAACAATTTTACTGAAATTTATATGGATGCTTCTGTAATGGGGGTCATTCCTGGAATTGCCCTAATTTCATGTCAGAATGAATGTGCAATTATAAAAGCCCAATACTTCGTGAAGGAAAGATTCAACATTTAATATTCAATAGGTGTTGTTTATCAGATGGAACACATGGTGTATACACATACACTATAAGAACCTTTCATGGGTATCCATTGGAAATCAAGAATTCCAACACAGGTACAATTGTTTTTTATTCAAACAGTTGTACCAAGGATTGGAATTTTCCTATCTTACCTGGATACCCTTGAAAGTTTCTTTTTCTTGCATATCATTGACATTTTGTTCATCGACATCACCAACTACTAATGTTTTGCATGTTTATTTACACAATGATGTCATGAAACTGTTGACGTTATCGACTTCATTGTCAGTTTAAATAGTCCAAACATTAAAACATCATCTCAAGAACCACTATTAAGTAAATATGTACATACTATAGCCATTGTGGAGGATTTCACTTCTTGGCATAAACCGACCGTGGCATTTTGGTTATAAAGTACTATCGCTGCGTGGCTTGGTAGCAGAGTGTCCGCCTCGTATGCATGAGGATTGGGGTTCAGTCTCCAGCTGAGTCATACCAGACTTAATAAAAATGGTACTCGTAGCTCCCTTGCTTGACGTTCAGCATATAAAGGATAGTTTTAGGGCTGTTCCGCCCTGTGTCAATAAATTGTGACTAGGTGGGGTGTCATGTCATGTGTCTGGTGTGGTATTCCACTAAAAAGTTGAACATTGAGTTCACTGCTACAAGTTCCCACCGTCGTGATATGACTGAAATATTGTTAAAAATCGACGTTAAACCACATACATACATATTTGGTGAGAAAGTTTTTAGTCTCAGCTTTATCAGTCAGAGCTCTAACCTTAAACAGTTACGTTTTTCATAACCCGTGACTGTTATTTAAAAAACATCAAAAAAACTGGGAAAGTAACCAGAATCAGTTACTACCACAAAATCATTCAAGTTTAGATGCATTCTATCTTCTGTACAGGAATTTTCCCTATATATATATAATTTTCTCCAGTAGAGTGATTATTCAACTTTAAAACCATGCAATCAAATTCTATGAGCATGGATGAAAATCCATTGCGCAAGGCCTCTCAAGTTACCTACTGTCATGCAACAAAATTCATTTAAAAATCATTTTGTGGGCTCCAACATGATAATTAGTGAACAACTGCTAATTGGATCTTGATGAAGATGTATTTATCCTTAATAATAAGTATTCAGACATAAATAAATAAATACTGCACATTTGGCAACTATTTCAATTTATTAGCAAATGAT
Organism: Cyrtodaria siliqua; assembly: GCA_037043455.1. Classification (NCBI taxonomy): domain Eukaryota; kingdom Metazoa; phylum Mollusca; class Bivalvia; order Adapedonta; family Hiatellidae; genus Cyrtodaria; species Cyrtodaria siliqua. The sequence continues at coordinate 78,706 of JAWPHD010011480.1, forward strand.
CTTTGGTAACTGATTTAGGTTACATATGATTATTAGGGAAAAGTATCTGCTGCTCTTAACCAAAGGAAGATAATAATTTGGCATTTTTAATAACTTCCAGCAGTTATAAAACTTGTAACTGTTTAAGGTTAGAGCTCTGACTGTTTATAAGCTCGTTCAACATTATTGCCTTCTCCAAGATCATCGGGTGAGCGATTCAAGTTAATTGTTGAATACTTGTAGCAACACCTGATGTAAAAACAGACAGCTAATGACTTTATGTCACATGTTGATTCTTGTCTAAGGAACCACTGATGTTGCGCAATGTATCTACATGTTTTGTTTGTACAAGCAGAACTTGTATGAAGTATATAATTAGTGATATTGTTAGTTCACTTGAGTCAAAGGCTCAGAGGTGAGGTGTTGGGATTCGTCCGTCCAGCGTTAACTTGCTTTAAACTACTATTCCTCAGTATCAAAGATAGTTGCTGTCAGTTTAAATAGTCCAAACATTACTACAACATCTCAAGAATCACTATTAAGTAAATATGTGAATACTATAACCATTTTGGAGGATTTAATTTCTTGGCATGAACTGACTGTGGCATTTTGGTTATAAAGTACTACCGCAGTGTGGCCTGGTGGCAGAGTGTCCGCCTCGCATGCAGGAGGATTTGGGTTCAGTCTCCAGTTGGGTCATACCAGACTTCATAATGGTACTAGTAGCACCCTTGCTTGACGTTCAGCATATAAAGGATAGTTCTAGGACTGGTTGGCCCTGTGTCAATAAATTGTGACTAGGTGGGGTACCATGTCATGTATCTATGGTGTGATATTCCACTGTAAAGTTGAACATTGAGCTCACTGCTACAAGTAGCCACTGTCGTGATATGACAAAGATTGTTAAAAATCGACATTAAACCCCACACATACATATTTGGTGAGAAAGTTATTAGTCTCAGTTTTATAAGCTATCTCGGCTTTTTTGCCTTCTCCAAGATCATCGGGTGAGCGATTCAAGGTAATTGGTGAATACTTGCAGCAACACATGATGTAAAAACAGACAGCTAATGACTTCATGTCACATGTTGATTCTTGTCTAAGGAACCACTGATGTTGCGCAATGTATCTACATGTTTTGTTTGTACAAGCAGAACTTGTATGAAGTATATAATTAGTGATATATTGTTAGTTCACTTGAGTCAAAGGCTCAGGTGAGGATTTGTCTGTCCAGCATTAAATTTTGTTTTAAACTTCTCAGAAACTGCATGGTCAAATTTTGAGCAAGCTTCACATGATATCAAATATAGCCGTTGTTAGTTTAAATAGTCCAAACATTACAACTTCTTCTCAAGAATCACTATTACCATGATTACCTGAACTGACTGTGGGATTTTGGTTATAAAGTACTACCGCAGTGTGGCCTGGTGGCAGTGTCCGCCTCGCATGCAGGAGGATTTGGGTTCAGTCTCCAGTTGGGTCATACCAGACTTCATAATGGTACTAGTAGCTCCCTTGCTTGACGTTCAGCATATAAAGGATAGTTTTAGGACTGGTTGGCCCTGTGTCAGTAAATTGTGACTAGGTGGGGTACCATGTCATGTATCTATGTCGTGGTATTCCACTATAAAGTTGGGCTCACGGCTACAAGTTCCCACCGTTGTGATATGACTGAAAGATTGTTAAAAATCGACATTAAACCCCACACATACATATTTGGTGAGAAAGTTATTAGTCTCAGTTTTATAAGCTTGCTCGGCTTTTTTGCCTTCTCCAAGATCATCGGGTGAGCAATTCAAGGTAATTGGTGAATAGGTGTAGCAACACATGATGTAAAAACAGACAGCTAATGACTTCATGTCACATGTTGATTCTTATCTAAGGAACCACTGATGTTGCGCAATGTATCTACATGTTTTGTTTGTACAAGCAGAACTTGTATGAAGTATATAATTAGTGATATATTGTTAGTTCACTTGAGTCAAAGGCTCAGAGGTGAGGATTTGTCTGTCCAGCATTAAATTTTGTTTTAAACTTCTCAGAAACTGCATGGTCAAATTTTGAGCAAGCTTCACATGATATCAAATATAGCCGTTGTAAGTTTAAATAGTCCAAACATTACAACTTCTTCTCAAGAATCACTATTACCATGATTACCTGAACTGACTGTGGGATTTTGGTTATAAAGTACTACTGCAGTGTGGCCTGGTGGCAGTGTCCGCCTCGCATGCAGGAGGATTTAGGTTCAGTCTCCAGTTGGGTCATACCAGACTTCATAATGGTACTAGTAGCTCCCTTGCTTGACGTTCAGCATATAAAGGATAGTTCTAGGACTGGTTGGCCCTGTGTCAGTAAATTGTGACTAGGTGGGGTACCATGTCATGTATCTATGTCGTGGTATTCCACTATAAAGTTGGGCTCACAGCTACAAGTTCCCACCGTTGTGATATGACTGAAAGATTGTTAAAAATCGACATTAAACCCCACACATACATATTTGGTGAGAAAATTATTAGTCTCAGTTTTATAAGCTTGCTCGGCTTTTTTGCCTTCTCCAAGATCATCGGGTGAGCGATTCAAGGTAATTGGTGAATACTTGCAGCAACACATGATGTAAAAACAGACAGCTGATGACTTCATGTCACATGTTGATTCTTGTCTAAGGAACCACTGATGTTGCACAATGTATCTACATGTTTTGTTTGTACAAGCAGAACTTGTATGAAGTATATAATTAGTGATATTGTTAGTTCACTTGAGTCAAAGGCTCAGAGGTGAGGTGTTGGGATTCGTCTGTCCAGCATTAAATTTTGTTTTGAACTTCTCAGAAACTTCACGTGATATCAAAGATAGCCGCTGTTAGATTAAATAGTCCAAACATTACAACTTCTTCTCAAGAACCACTATTAAGTTAATATGTGCATACTATAACCATTGTGGAGGATTTCACTTCTTGGCATGAACTGACTGTGGGATTTTGGTTATAAAGTACTACCGCAGTGTGGCCTGTTGGCAGAGTGTCTGCCTCGCATGCAGAAGGATTTGGGTACAGTCTCCAGCTGGGTCATACCAGACTTCATAAGTAGCTCCCTTGCTTGACGTTCAGCAATAAATTATAACTGGGTTGGTTATCATATCATGTATCTGTGGCGTGGTATTCCACTATAAAGTTGAGCATTGAGCTCACTGCTACAAGTTCCCACCGTCGTGATAAGAATGAAATATTGTTAAAAATCGACGTTAAACCCCATACATACATATTTGGTGAGAAAGTTATTAGTCACAGCTTTATAAGCATAAAGCTTGCTCAGCTTTTTTGCCTTCTCGAAGATCATCGGGTGAGCGATTCAAGGTACTTGGTGAATACTTGCAGCAACACATGATGTAAAAACAGACAGCTAATGACTTCATGTCACATGTTGATTCTTGTCTAAGGAACCACTGATGTTGCGCAATATATCTACACGCATTTATTGTAAAAATTATGATACAATCGTGATTACTAATATTCATTTTGCCAGACATATCAAACATAACAGAATTGGCATTTGTTAACCAGGTTTTCATTGACCTGGTTATTAGATTGGGTATGTCGTTTGGTTGGCGGGCGGATGGCGTCAAACTCTAAGTTTCCACTCAGTAACTTCAGCTGGAAATGAAGCTTGGGGTTGCATTTGGGGTCACTGAGGTCAAGGTCATTGTTACTAAAAATAGAAAACTGTTTCCGCTCAATAACTTAAGTAAGGAATGAGATATTAGAATGAAACTTACTGTTTAGGTGGCTTATATCAAAAGGAAGCTTGGGATTGCATTTGGGGGGTCACTAGGGTAAAGGTCATTGTAACTAAAAATAGAAAAACGGTTTCCGCTCAATAACTTAAGTTGGAAATGAAGTAGTGGAATGAAACTTGCTTTGTAGGTACCTTATATGGAAAGGAAGCTTGGGATTGCATTTGGGGTCACTAAGGTCAAGGTCACTGTTACTAAAAATAGAAAACTGTTTCCGCTCAATAACTTAAGTAAGGAATGAGATATTAAAATGGAACTTACTGTTGAGGTGGCTTATATGAAAAGGAAGTTTGGGAGTGCATTTGGGGGTCATTGTTACTAAAAATAGAAAAACAGTTTCCGCTCAATAACTTTAGTTGGCAATGAGATAGTGAAACGAAACTTGCCTTTTGTTAGTTCATTTTCATCTTACCGTTACTGTAATAGCATTTCAAATGGAAAACCTGGTTTTCGTGGAATTTCAACGTTTCTTTTTGTAAACTTGTTGCACTCTTTAATTGTAATATTTTCAATGTGCCAGACATAATTTGAACTTTTATGAACTATAGAATTGGTTGTATTTTTGAATACTTGAAGCAACATATGATGTAAAAACAGACAGCTAATGACTTGTTGTCACATGTTGATTCTTGTCTAAGGAACCACTGATGTTGCTCAATGTATCTATGTACATTTATTGTAAAAAAATAATCATGTTGAATGAAATCCAATTTGCCAGACATATTGAAGTATTCATAGACCCTTAAAGATCCGTAATTTCCGCCCAGCGTTGTCCAAGCTCTAATTGGCCACACACATTGACCATGTGTTCTGCGCCATATTTGGTTTGTTTGTAGGACAGCATTTGCTTTATCTACAGGTGTACATACCTGATGCGATTTTAATTGGTCAAATGATGTGGTCGATATTTGATTGACTGCATTGATGTATGAATTATCATTACCTCTACCAAACTGAAATAATTGCCAACTTTTTTTGGTAGGTAACGACACAAATATAAGACCCATGCTCATGAAACTTTGTTGTGATAGAAGGAACCC
>JAWPHD010011481.1:5000-25000 GCA_037043455.1 Cyrtodaria siliqua
ACTGTAGATAAAATATCAAACAATTTCGATGCACGCCCTCAGTATAAAAAATGTTCTCGCTCGCTTATGTCCATATACCCTGAATATACTTACATATTATATCCTCATACTCTTTATATCCTTACATATCCTTGTCCACATACCCTCTATATCCTTACACAATTGTGTCCCCATATCCTATATATACTTACATATTATATCTCCATACTCTTTATATCCTTACATATCCTTAAGTGTATGACCACATACCCTCTATATCCTTACATAATTGTTCCCCATATCCTATATATATCCTTACATATTATACATACCATCAATAAACTTGCATACCCTATATATCCTTCATACTATTTTACGAACTCTCAACTCGTCGGGGTCCACTTTCCGTCAATTATGTAAACATAAACTAATTTATCAGACAAATCTATGTATCCTACAATGTTTACTCTACTTTCTACTTGGTTACCTCTGTCTGGAAATTTGATACCAAAGAATTTTGTTCTATATAAATTATCGAAGTGGCACGTGACCTTTTATAAATAGACTAAAACTGAGAAATTATTTTGTTAACAAGCCCAGTTTCCGTCATGTATTTTATCGAGTGATAGATTCAACTAGGTCAAGATACAGTAAACTTTTATGAATTAGAAACTTGTTTGCAAGTCTATTCAACAATTTCATTGTAATGATGGTATGTTTGCATTGTTCCATCAGTCACATCGATCGTTATAACAATGCGCCTGGTAACGTCAATGGACGACAATTTACAGTAACTCGGTGTAAACCAAACAGATACAGGTTGTACGAGTTGCTTCTCTTTGGTTAAACTATATAATCACGCTATATTTTAACTGCGTCCACTGAAGAGTGATAAAAATATGACGTCATTACAGTGTTATTTTTTTTAATAGTTTATTACGCGGCAGTATGCGCGCGCATCCCAACGCCATATATAAGAAAGTAAACACATTTTTCGGAGAAATTCCTTTCGTTTTTGTACCGCTTATTTACTTTTTGGTTGTTTTTCCTGTTTCCAATCTTCAGTTATAAACGTCTGACAATAAGTGACATCGCGTAAGTAATTTGCAGTGTAAAAATGATTTTTAAATGAGAATGACGGAAACTGGGCTTGGACGGAAACTGGCCTCTAACGACTATATACTAACATAATATTATAGAGCGTAGGCGGGTATTGCCGACCATGCGGGTATTACCGTACTATATACTTCATAAAGCGTTTAAGTAATAAAATAATTCATAATCAGGTGTACGTCATCGTATACGTCATCTATATGTTCGTCACATCTTTTATTTCTACCGCATTCATATTGAAACTTTAAAACAACAACACCAGATAATGAAGAAAAGCGACCACCGAGATAGCGAGTAAGTATTTATCAAATTGCTAATATTATGCATGTTTTTATTCTAACGGAACACTTAATACGTATCGCTTTGTTTGACTTATAGGTGTAACACGCCCATTGATTGTTGCATTGAGTTGTGTGTGAATTAAAATTTAAATGCCGTGTTGTCATTCATATATAGGCCCAAATTAAAAATGAATAACTTACATTCTCATCACAAATGACACATATGCTGCCAAAAAATCCACAGAAAAATGGGGGTCATGTATCTTCTAAGAAAGAACTTGTCTCATGAATGAATGGTCCCTTTAAAAACATAAACACTGAGATGCCATAATATTGTATTCATACACTCATTTCCATATAAGCAAAATAAATTAAAAACTCACAATTTTAACATGGCAATGCTTGAAAAATGTAACAAATAGATCAACAATGTGATATAAACCAAAAATAGCACTTTAAAGGTGAAATATGGCGTGTCTTTTGAGTATATATTCGGAAATATATATAAATAATATACAATCTGTTCAAATCTTACACTTATTGGTTGTCCCGTTTTCTCACAGTAGCCAATTTTATCTCATAGCGCACACGCTTCGAGTTTCGCCCTGGTAAGTGTCACGTGATCCAGTGACGTCATTGGTACCAAACGATTAGCGGTGTCGCATTGAGTTGTATAGTATTGTCTATGTAGGATTACGTTTTATGGTACTTGTTAAAAATGCTGTGTGCCGTTGCTGGGTGAATAAGTTTGCATAAAGAAGGACAAGATAATAACCTAAGTTTCTTTCGTTTCCCTAATCGAGATAATGATATATTAAGTCTGAAGAGTGGGTAGACCGTTACCGAAGAAAATCGCCCGACTGACGTCGAGAAAGTGGGAACCTACGAAAGACGCGCGAGTTTGTAGCAAACATTTTGAGTTTACTTCGTGGGAAGTCCATCCTTTGGTTTCATTATCTTTGAATTTGGAGAACAAAAGGCCATGCATATTAAAATCAACAGCGGTACCAACGATATTTGACTATTAAAATGAGAAGTGCCTAACTCCGCCGTCTCCAAGCAAGTTGCATTCGCCTATTCGACCGGCGTTGAGAAGGAAATTCATTCATGAAGTAAGATTGAAATTTATGTTCAATTATCTTAGCACCTCTTCGGGTATACGTATGATAAATTGAAGAAAGGTGTATAGTCTTAGATCTTTATATACACCGTGAATGTTTAGCTGTTGAATTAGAAGCATGCGTCTTTACGTGAATCAATGAAGAGTTGACGGCGCTAATAATATGTAGCCGTCTTTTTTTTTAAATATTGCTAAGAACGTTCATCATATACATTTAAATGAATCCGGTGAAATAAACACTGTGTCTTTGTTTCCAATTTTTAATTTTAATAATTTTAAATTATACATACCTTCTGCCAATAGTGTTATAAATATATATTATCAACATATATAGGTCTATGGATTTGAAAAAAACAAACAAAATATTTCATGAATATCTATTACAAGGCAGAAAATTAATAATATTACTAGCTTTTATATTAATTCAGTAATGTTTTATGGCAAAGCAACAACAATAACGCCTCTTAGCTCGTGCAATAAGTAAAACAAGTATAATAGAATAATATACTTTATATTATGATAATTTGATGTTTGGTCTGTTTTCGATCTGTATATCAGGAGTAAGTATACATGAGTAAGTATACTTACTAACTGTCTATATCGTGCTCATAATACATTTGGCTATATTATTTAAATTATAGTATTTTTCTGTCTTCGTGCGCGACAATTAGAGCTCGCATATCATGTGATATATCCGTCTTGTGCAATACGCGTCTGCCCTCGGCAGTATTACACCGCTCAAGTAATTGCAATAAACAGGAAATATATCATAAAACTAGGTTTCCCTAAATGGTGCCTGCTTTTGTGATATACCGTCGTATGTACCCTAATTAGGCTGTACTTCAATAGTGCACCGCAGTATTTGATTAGTCTGTATTGATATTTGGGGGCAGTGGATACTAGAGAGCGTGTCATATTGCAAACACCGCTCCTAGAGTGTTTGGTGTTGATGGCGACTTATAGCAAATATATAATACTATAGAAATTATGGTGCCGAAATTATATGCTGTTTTATTTATTATTGTTTTTAATCATTTTTTTATCAATTATGGATAATATCTAATAAATATATTTGTTCCATGTCTACTTATCGGCAACAAAATCTGACGCTCGTATTTAGACCCGGTCCATTCATTCGGAATATACTACATTTCGCGGTTATTATATTGCAGTGTTGCGGGTGACTTACTGTCAGATTTCGATGAAAACAATGTTTACGTTGTTTTTTGTTTGTTCTTGCTGTCAGTGTATAAATATTACTTTTTTGTTAGATTAGTGAATAGTGTAATGAACCGCTGAACGTAACGAATGACATGACACGATAGTCTTTACAAGCTCTCCATTTGCACCTGCACCGCGTTCGACTTCATCAACAGTTGATGAATCCGATGTATTTTCGTCCTCAGGCACGTATTCTGGCTCAAAATCGTAAGGTTGCACATTGTGTAACCGTCTTATCACGGGCATTTTCCCTGACTCAGTATCATGATCGCTTAAATCTCACATTTTCACACAAGGTATGCTGTTTTGCGTTCAGTCCCAATGTAAACAAAAAATAGTTTGTTCCCAATGACGTCACTTCCGGTAATTCGCGCAAGAGTTTTTCCCCTTAGATTTTTTTCGATTTTTTAGCAATGCCTGTTCGCCTGTTCGATTTTTATCTTTAAAAACATATTTTCACTGAACATACATCAATGGCATAGTAAAAATCGTATTTATAATCATATTTAATACTTAAAAACATGTCAAAAGCGGATTTGTTGATTTAAGACAAATTTCTGCTTTAAATTAGTGAAAATGCCTTTTTTTACAAAAAGAAATGAGAATTATTTATTGACGTCATTATGCGACTACCCCAGGCCGACACTTCCTGTGTTGCAATGGGTGTGCTACACCTTAAAGACATTTTCTATAGTTTTTTTCTGCATAACAGATTTTCTTTAAACTCTTGTACAGTAAGTCTGTTATATATATAGACAGGAAAGGTAAAAATAATGGTAGATCACCATGATTGTTAAAAAATTTAAAAAATAATTTGTAATGCCATCATCATGTCAATATATCCAAAAAGTTGAACAAGTCCACGACATAGCTAAATAAGACATTCTTGAAGTCTACTCGTTTATTCATTGGTCACAATTCTGCTAAAATTGTATTAAAGTAAAGAACATTTAATTACAATAACATGTAAAGCTCATCTTTATGTAAAACCTATATTTTTTTACAAAATCTGTAGCGACCATTACCACAATTTATGCACAAATAAGCCCATAATGATTCAATTTCCTTTTTTTTTTGTATATTCCTAAGTATATAATTTGTTTAATCTTTCTAAGCACATAGTTTAACATATATAAAAAAAAATGTGCAATAAAAATGTTAGGCCCCCATGCTTGTTTAGAAAAATTTTTTGAAACCCTACCCCTATGCTAAAAGGCCAAGTTTTGTATGAAATTATATAAAAATGGTATATTTTCCTTTTTTGTTATGTTCCTAATAACAGAATTTTTTCAAACTTCCTAGGCACTTATTTGAACCTATATTTAGACAATATATGCAATTAAAATTATAGGTCACCATGCATATTGAGATTTAACATTGGTTTTTGGAACCCTACCATTATGCTTAATTATTTTTTTTGTTATTGGAATTTTTACGGAATGCTATATTTTCCTTATTTTATGTATCTAATAATAGGCATTTATTTAAATAAAGACAATACAAAATAAATTAAAAGACAAAAAATACAACTAGACATCAAAAGCAACATTCCTGTAAATTTGTAGGAAAATCCATCCAATAGTTTTAGAAGAGAAGTCACCCAAAAATGCTGCGCATAGAAAACTACAGAAAATGCCTTTAACAAGGGAGATAAAAAAAATAACCATTGGCATCTAACCTGAGGAGTTATTTTGGGTAGTCGGCATTACCCTCCTTATCACAAAGTGGACGAACATGAACATGAAAACAAAAATCCAGTTTCATTTTTTTCTTTTTAATTCAACTTAATGTATATAATAGCGTTGTATAACTTAAATTAACATACTTATAATATATATATTTTTTAATTTCTCTTGATTTTAGGTAAACATTCTTAAATGACCTTTTCCAAATTACAGAATGAGTCGGCAGATTGGTGCGAAGCGGGGGTATGAACCATCCGTACTAGACGAAGCCGTGCGTTTGGTGAGAGGTGGGAGTTTGAGTCTTAACAAGGCATCAAAGGTATACGACATTCCGAAGACCACCATCCATGACAGGGTATCCAACAGATATTCCTCGGGAAAATGCGGGGCCAAGCCAGTGCTAAGTGAGGCTAAGTGAGGCTGAAGAAGGACGGATATGTGACTTGACAGTGCAAATGAATAAAATAGTTATGGCCGTACGCGACAGGAGCTCGTAGGGGTAGTGAAGCGGATATTGGATTATGATGGTAGGAAGACCCCATTTCATGATAATAAGCCTGGGAAAGACTAGATTTGTTCATTTCTCAACAGGCATCCTGAATTGTCAATAAGGACAACCCTTCAGCTTGGTAAATCTCCCCAGAAAAAGTACAGAGATGGTTCGCAGACATTAACCACTTCTTAGAGAATGCAGTTAAAGATCTGAGTATTATGAAGGATCCATCACGGATATACAAAGCGGATGAGAGTGGTTTCTCACTGAGTCCAAAAGGATGTAAAGTGATAGGTAGCAAGGACACGCCTGTCGTTTACAATTTCACCACAAGTGACAAGAGCCAGATAACGGTTATGGCTGTTGTTAGTGCATGTGGACATTATGATCCACCCATGATCGTATACCCTGGTCAACGGTTTTCTTACAACCCACTTGAAGGATTTGAGGCAGCAACCATGGGAAGAACAGAGTCAGGATGGATGGACTCGGAACTGTTCTGTCAGTGGCTGAAAACATGCTTTGTCCCCGCTGTTGATGAGAGGAATGTGAAAAGACCGTTGAACTGTTCCTAGATGGTCACAGCACACAAATCACTTTAGAATCGTCAAACACCTGTATTGAGAATGGTGTTGTACTGTACTGTCTCCTAGAACATGCTTCCCACATAATGCAGCCGCTAGACCTTAGACTGTTCAGCTTATTAAAAGACAGCTGGAGACAAGAAGTGCGCGACTGGCAGTTTGAACATATTGGATGATTTGTCACAAAGAAAACGTTTGCCTCCGTATTTCGAAAGGCATGGGAAAAGAGTGCCACCATTGTAAAAAAGTTTCGAAAGGCTGGATTGTTTCCCTTAAATAAAAATGGAGCCAAGTAAATTATTTGCAGATAATGTCATCAACCAACAGACCACTCAGTCCCCAAGCTCGTCTGCGTCTAATACGATGGGAACTTCGCAGTCCACAGTTGATGTTCGTGAAGAAAAGAGCACTCCAGTTCTTGCTGCTTTAGTCCCAAATCACATGAATAAGCACAACTAGTTCATGTTGAAAACGCCTCAACTTCAATAACAACTGCAGATCTGCCAAAAGAATCAGCCAAGATTGTTGATATGCTTTCTCAGTTTGAAGCAGACAAGGTTCAACCCTTTCAAAAGAGGTTCGAGGAAAAGTTTGATCTAAAAACAGATGAACCGTACAATATTTGGTACAAAATGAAGATGCGACAATCCCAAACGATTGAAGTTGCAGAGAACAATGCCGAATCGCAAAGTCCGTTCAGCAAGCATCTCACTTTTCCATCAGCAACCACATTCCAAAAGAAAAGTTCGAAGAAAAGACTCTCACTTCCGAAAGCGATAATAGGGACTGCCTTCAGGAAAATGCTCATTGAGAAGAAGGAACAAAAAGAACAAGAAGAAATTGATTAACAGAAACGAACGGAAGGGAGACTTGGCAAACAAAAGGAGAGGAAATACAGGGACAGAAACAGCTACAAAGGGAAAGAAAACGATAGAAAAAAGAATCTCAGAAACAGCAAAAGCAACTAAAATTAAGAGAGGAAATCAAGAAAACGTTTTGCGCAGACCTAGACGATTCAGATGAGGCAACGGAAGTCGTACCAGGGAAGTGCTACAAGTGCGAAAGTCCATATACTGACTTCATAGAATGTGACAAATGCATGAGGCGTTTCCATTTTCAGTGTGTGGAAAAAGACATGGCCTTTGACCCATTTGAATGCAAATATTGTTGAAAGAAACTGTCCGATGAATAGTGTTAAGTATTTGTTATTCCTTTGAAATTTCTGACACAAAAATGAAATAAAAATAAGTTTGATTATTAAACAAATGCAAAAAAAATTCATTTGCAGCGTTTTGTGACGATTTTTTTAAAAGCTAAACAATGTTCGGCAATACCCTCACAAAGACGAACATAGTCGGCAATTGCCTCTTCTAATCATGATATAAAAGAAGGTAAAACATGGCTTACTAACTAGAGTTAACCCTCCTTGTCACATTGTTTTATTGCTTGATAATACTATAATCATATATATTACTAACAGATTACGATAATACATATTGTATTTGAGCATTTAACTTTCTTGCTTAAGTAGTCGGAAATACACTCCTGCGGTCTATCCGCATATATATATCCTTATCTAATATGTCAACGCACTCTCTATATACTTATTATAATATATGTTATCCCATACCCTATATATCCTTACATATCATATCCCCATACCCTATATATCCTTATATAATATGTCCCCATACCCTCTATATAATATAGAGGGTATGGGAACATATATAGGGTCTGTGGATATTATACTTACATAATTATATCCACATACACTATACACTTGCATAATATGTCCCATACCCTCTTTATCCTCACATAATATGTCCCCGTACTCTCTTTGTGCTTATATATTATAATCCCATGATATCCTTTATATCCTTCGACCGTCATATATAACCTTACATGTGTTGAAAATGACGTAAAACACCATACAAACAAGCAAACAAACAAACAAACAAACTAACAAACAAACAAACAAACAAACATCCTTACATAATATGTCCCCGTACTCTCTAAATGCTTTCGTAATCTCTATATCCTTCATATTATGTCACCATACCCTGTATATATTTGCACTATTATATCTACATACTCTATATATCTTTTAATACACAATATTCCCCCGTACCATTTATTTGTCCCCGTACCTTCTATATCTTTACATATTATGCCCCGTACCATATTTACATACTATGTCCCGATGTCCACATACCCTCATATACGTGCATATTATTTTATTTCATTCGATAGAAGTGGAAAAGAAGGTCGTAAGTGATATATAAACCCGTAGCAGTTAAACATATGCAAGCTTGTTAAGACCCAACTTTTTAAAAATATTAAGGTCGTATCTACCATTTACAACCTTGTATGAGTATAGCCTTGTAGTTACGACCGCTTTGCAAAATATAGCACATCTGCTTTCACTTTATTTAATACGACAACAAAATAGATGCATAAATCCCTGCTAAAGCCAACTGATATGATGAAGGGTACCAAACTGAAAGTTGCGCAAATCGTGTACTGTGTATATTTTTGCTACGGTCATGTAAGGTCGTAAGTAACTCGTCGTAAGTAACACTTACCATTTACGACCTTATAATTCTAGACCGTCGAAGTGTTTGTGGCTAATTCTTTTTTATCTTATATATACTGTTAGTGACAATAAGTTCACCAAGTATCCATAAAGTGAAACTTTTTTTTATATATATAAGGAATAACCGACATGAATTCGATATATATTCTTATGTGTGTGTGTGTGTGTGTTCGGCACCACGTTTTCATAACAATAGTATAGGGAAAGGAAATAGATAAGACGGTATAGTGTTATAGTGAAGACCAGAACATCATTACACACTCGTTTTGCGAACTATTTAGGAATATTATTATTTAGCATAAGTGGATCATTTTAATGCTAAAAAAGCGTATTGCCAGTCAAGCCACTAGAGCCACTAGATAGTCAACACATATATAGTCAACTGTGAAATTGTTCGGAACAGTCAGAGATGTAATACAACAGAATTCATGAATTATTGCCAGACTCTATCTATTACTTATTAGGTCTGTGTGAAAACATTCTCCATGGATATATGTCAGCCCAATGTGTTTACATAATATGGCGGAAATTACTTTCGGACAAAATCGACACGATAAACTATATACGTCTCCGAAAGCAGCAAGTGTCCATTTCAAAGATTCCAACACATGGTAACAAATATATGTCAGCTTCGAATCGAGAAATGGCATTTTATAATTATTTTAGAAATACATTTTCAATGCATGTGTCCTAGAAACATTAATATTTATTAGTCCATAATGATGATTAACACATAAAAACGATACACACGAAACAAGTAGGTCATGACAGTGTAGAATTTAATTATGTTTTAACTAAAACAGAACAGATATTTTATTTCGACTTATACATATAGTATTTCGTCATCAAAATGTAATATACAAAGTTTAATTAAACACATGACAGGCACACACGCATGCACCCCAACACGCACACACACTCTCACACACCTCTCACGCACGCACGCACACACACACGCACGTACTCTCTCTCTCTCTCTCTCACGCAATTATATAAACGAATTAATTGTTGAAACAATACCTAATACCTGAGGATATGTACACAACTACGTATAATTAAATGTGTTACGTACAATAAATGCTTCTTTTACAAACTTAGCTACATTTTGAATCTTTTATGTTTCTTACTTTGCATCAATTCAATAAATTTAATAACACTAGGGTTTCGATAATAATACGACTGAATATCAAGTTTGCGAATATGCTCATAGACGGGACAAATTAAAATAAAATGATATTCGTCTTCTATGTCATTAGAATTACAAATATTACAATATCGTTGACCTCTATAAGTTCTATGTTATGTGTATCTGCCGGTTTCGACTCTGAGGGAATGAATGCGAAGATAATCGTATTCTTGACATTGCCGTTCTTAGTTTAAATGGCAACATATCTAGATAAGATGCATATTTAAAGACAGTCTTGCTTGAAATGTTTATATAACACTAGAACACGGTTATTTTCAATATCAATAAACCACTTCTGTACAAAACAATCAATCACTCTTTGTTTGAATAATACATGGAATTGTTTCAAATTAATACTGTGATGCTCATTCCATACATAGGTAAATCCAAAATCATTTAAAAGGGTCTTAATATTACTTTCCCAATTCTTACAGCCTCTTTCACAATCTCTCAATGATTCTTCATACATATAAGATATTAATATATTGCTCGTACTTACAACCTTACTCCAATAAACCCCCAAATCTCTGCTCCATAATTAAGAATAGCCCCCACAAATGCATCAAAAAGTTGACAACATGTTTTAGGTTTGAAATTATACCTTTTTATATTGCGATTAGGACATTTAACGCCTTTAAACCTTTCCCTGCAAGTGTTTCCTGATTTAGATTAAAAGTCCCAGTATAGTTAAAAACATTTCCTAAATAATTAAAATCAGTTACCACTTCTAACTTCTTTCCAGTATACTCCCATGTTTCATTTTCCCTTAATCGGCCTCTTTTTCTAAACGTCATCACTTTCGTTTTCTCAGTATTTACCTCTTACCCCCATTTATCACAATATACTTTTAAATTATCTAAATAAGCTTGCAGTTTATTTGGCGTTTCTCCAGTTAAAACCATATCGTCTGCAAAAAGCAATAATATTAACGTGATAAGACCAGATGTATTACTATCCTGTAAAAACCATTCAAGGTCTTCAATAAACAGGGAAAACAATAACGGTGAGATTACCTCCCCTTGTCAGACCAATTGAACAATCGAAAAAAATCGGAGAATGAATTACAGCTTCGCATACACGATTTAACTTTCCTGTACATATCTTTTATAACTCTTAACATTTTACCGTTTATACCAATTTTAAATAATTTAAAACAAAGTGCGTTTCTATATATACTATCATATGCCCTTTTTTAAATCTACAAAGGCACAGTACAGTCGTTTGCCTTCATTAAAAAACTTATGTATAACTCCCTGTAATACAAAGATAGCGCCAACTGTTGAACGACCTGCCCTAAAGCCGACAATATACTATTCTCTTCACACCAACCACTGACTAAATCTTTTGTTAAGTATACCTGTAAATACTTTCGATAAACAGCTTACAAGTGTTATTCCTCTATACTTATTTACATCATCGGGGTCGTTTTTCTTGAATAAAGGAACCATAATACCATCAGCCCATTGTTCTGGAAAATACCCAGATTTCAAAATACTATTGAACAGATCTGTTAGGTGTGGCGCCATAATATCAATCGTCTCAAGAAAATATTCATTAAGCATACTGTCTCCCGCAAAGGCTTTGTTTCGTTTAAGTAATTTGACTACTGACAATACCTACCACGGATATAGTTATCTCCCTGTCCAACTCGTCAAAGTTGCAATCTGCCTCGTTAAAATCGTGGTTACTGCAAAAAGCTTCAGCTTCTGCATTGTGAACTACTGTTGTATCGCTTGCTAACACAGAAAAATACTTAAAAAATGTTTCCAAACTAATACTTCCTGTACTAATTTAATTTTTTCGACAAAACAGTTTCCAGAAGTCTTTCGGTTTCGCATTTTTTAGATTTTCAATATCACGCATTTTCCTTAATTCATACTTGCGCCGTTTTTTCTTTATTAATTCCTCATATATTTTCTTCTTAACGTGTAATTCAATCCTATTTTCACTCGATTTACATGCATTTAATTTACTTAAAGCCACATATATCGTTTCTTTACTTCATAACATTCGACATCAAACCAAACTGCTTTTTTATCATTTGTGTCTAAAAAAACGTATACGCCCTCGGTTTACAATAGTTTTAGAAAATAACGGATCCGCGATCTCACGAATAATTTGAACAAATTTATTTATAGATGTGTTTACGCCATCTCTATTAATAGTGTCTACATTCATAGCAATACTATTTAAGTCTGTTAACCTCCCAATTACTCCACTAAGAAACTTATCACGTAACATGCCATCCCATTTATATGAGACTCTCCGCTCAGTCGTCGGCATATCTTGCATGTCCTTCTTACAATGTATAGTTACTGACAATGGTGCATGATCTGACCATTCGTTAAAAGACTCAATTTTAAAATCGCTCACGCTTGTAAATCATGTCTGTTTTACTTCCTTTTAACACAAGTTAAAATAACAAATACACAAGTTAAATTTTCCGTTCATTATATATACATTAAATTATTAATATTAGTTTACCTTTATCCACGCAATGCCCAGATTACATGTTGTCCTACATGGATTTGACATTCATTTGTGTTGTAAAAAATTCGGAATTGACTCCATATTTACCTACAGTAGTCTTTATTAAGCCAACTGGTTTAAACATATTTTAACAATATTGATTTACTCAACATACGGGCACTTACCCATAGCTGGTCGAGTTTACAAATGAAAGACAACTACGAGCAATGATATGTAAATTAATATAACAGATTTACATGCCTGTATAGTATGCCATTGGCGAATACAACATTCAGTTTTTAGCTCACCTGGCGAATACAACATTCAGTTTTTAGCTCACCTGAGCCGAAGGCTCAAATTGAGCTATTGTGACCGCTTTTTGTCCGTCCGTCCGTCGTCGTCGTCCGTTAGCTCCTTAAACAATTTCTCCTTGGACAATTTTGACCAAATTTCACATGAATGATACTGAGATCAAATCATTCCGAATTGTACAAATTAGGTCAGTGCGACATCCAAGATGGCCGCAATTACCATATATGTTCTAAACCTCAAAAAAATATTCTTCTCAAGAACCGCTGAACAGATTATGAAAGTTTTTATTAATAAATGATTGCCAACTCCTAGACTACAAAATTTATACAAACGAAGTTTTTAGGGTCAAAAATGGCTGTGCCTCGGGGTTTCAAAGTTTGCATATGGAGATTTTACATGTTCCTGTTGATAAAGCAGCTAATAATATAATTATTGTTTGAAGCCTCCAATACGTCAATGTTTTATTTCAAGAACTCGGGAGTACTAATTCGTAATCTACTAAGGATATTGTTGTTTCGACTCATATCACTCAGTGCAAGATTTTCAAGGCTGGAATAGACGAAAAGCAAAACAGACTTCCAACGATGTACTGGATTCCCAAATTACACAAACAACCATATAAAGCCCGTTTTATTTCCAATTCTAGTTCTTGCACCACTACAAATATCTCCAAACTTTTAACATCTTGTCTTACTGCCGCTAAAGGTCATGTTAAACAATATTGAGCTAAAGCTTATGGAAACTGGGATTAATTTATTTTGGTCTATTAAAAATTCAGGCGACGTTCTTGATAAAATTTGCAATAAACGTCAAGTTTCATCTATAAACACTTATGATGTTTCTACTTTACCACACCACCTTATCAAAGACAAGCTTATTGCTCTCATTCAAAAAAACTCTTGCTAGGGAAAATACTACATTTTGACCTGTAACAATATTAAAGCGTTTTTTACTAACAGCAGTTTGGACAATTACACTATGTGGACTTGCCATAAAGTTTGTGAATCACTTATTTTTCTATTAGATAATATTTTCACCAGGAACCTACCGTTTATAGACAAAGTGTTGGTATCCCTATGGGTACGAACTGCGCAGATTTGTTTTTATATTGCTATGAAATAGATTTCATGTTGAGTCTTTCAACAGATACCCAGGCAGATGTTATTGAAGCCTTTAATGACACCTCTCGATATCTGGATGACATATTGAACATTGACAACCCTTTTTTTTCTACTATAGTTAATGATATATATCCTAAAGAACTTCAACTTACCAAAGCTAATATTTCTGATATTAACGTTTCTTTTCTCACATCTCACTATTGCGACAAGGACTATCACAACCTGACTTCTATGGTGATGTGATTTATAAACTTCGTAAGATCCTTGGTCATCATCACCTTCATACTATCTTTGTTAAACGTGTTAAAAGGTTTATCAAAAGAGGTTATGACCCTATCATTTTGCAACGCACTGTATGCTTGGTGGTGGACCCATTTACAGTTCGCCGCTATGCTTTCCTCTTTAATTGTGCGATGATCGGACAGGCTGTGGACCCTATGATGACGTCTACATAAAGCCCAAAAGGACGGTGACGTTTAATGTTTGTCTGCATTCGTGTCTTGCCGTGCCCTCAATGATTTATTCTCGTGTTGCTCTGGCTTCTGCCAAGTCATTGAGTATCTTCTTTGTGGCTTTCTAGGCTATCGTTTTTTGTATTTATATACAAACGAACATTTTTGTGTTTTGCTTATATTGCCTATTAATTCTGCCTTGTTGGTTATGGAATAGTTCATGGCGGGGATTTCTTTATTTACACTCTCCCGTTTTATTGGAATGACAGGGTAAGTGTGAGGTTTGGTGCACCCTAAAACCTGGTTTAAACCCCCAGCGGCCTTTTTTGCCACTGACCGTTCTAAGGCGGTAGCCCTATTGTCAACCGTTTTTGCGTTCGTGCCATATGCCTGTATTCTTTGTTAAACATTTCCCAACGCTACTTGGTCATTGAAAAAGCATGAGAAGCTTGAATATTTACAGACAGCACGCTTCATGGCTGATCAAGTCGGGTATATAAATTAAGACCCGCTCTTAGTTTTTTATTTGTATAGTATTGCTATACTGAGGGTAAGAATAGCTTAACAACACTTTGTAATTTACTTTAATGAAGAAATATATGTTCATAATTTAGTTTTTGAATACAAAACTGGTATTTCTTAATTGTTTATAGACCAAAAATCAGAGCACAACACAATAAATATACAACATTCTGTAATGTGCTATTGTGTATACATTGCACAAATGCTTTATTGGGTGGGCCTCATAATCTGAAGAAAAATTGAATATCACACTTTGCTCATGAAATTGTATGGCTAATCAGCGATTTACAGTTACCTATAGAAATTCTCCCCCCCCCCCCCCCCACCGTAGTCTCGGTTTGATTGAGACTGTTCATGAACGGTAGTGAAATATGCTTGCTACCGTTCAAGCCTCCTAGCCCCGGGTTGAGTAGAACTCAATATTCATAAAATTAATAAAATTTGCATTGCTGGGTGCAAAATTTAAATAATTCTTTTGATGCAAATGTTTACACCTTTCCCTTTTCAACTTAGCTGAGACTGAAAAACAATTTTATTAAAATCAGCCTACAACATACAGAGATGTTTTAGCATATGTTGTAACTGCACACTAATCAAATGCACCAGAAGGCATTAGAATCGCTCTTTAAAATCATACAAAACATGTTAAACAATTGAACATTTTAAGAAAATTTAACCGAGGGCTGGGTCTTATAATTACTTGATATTGTGACCCAGCCGAGGGGTACTGTAACAAACTGACGTTGAGCAGTTTACCACAACGTATGATATAGCTTACACGT
Organism: Cyrtodaria siliqua; assembly: GCA_037043455.1. Taxonomy (NCBI): domain Eukaryota; kingdom Metazoa; phylum Mollusca; class Bivalvia; order Adapedonta; family Hiatellidae; genus Cyrtodaria; species Cyrtodaria siliqua. The sequence continues at coordinate 20,914 of JAWPHD010011481.1, forward strand.
ATACTAAACTGACACTATTTATCGCAATAGAAGTATATAATATTTATGAATGAACCCTTGTAACTTTAATTGTATTGTACATTGTACATTGTGAGCTCATATCAGTATTTTCTATTCGACTACTTGAAAACTATAATTATAAGGTGACTTATAGGTCCGTCGGGCCGGGTGTTTCTCTATGCATTTGTATTAAATGTTTGTTATTTCCATATACACATGTCACTATAATAAAATATTTACTTATACCGGCTTTAAATAGAGACCGCATTACAAATGTACTCGTATTCACTATATATAATTCTTATACATATTCATAATAAAGGCATAAAAACACTGATTCATACCATAAAATAAAGACAAAATAACTTAAGAGACCATGTGTAAAATTTGGCGACGCGGAGTATCGTCTCGTTGCCAAGCTCCGCGGAGAATCATTCTCATAAATTCGCTATATATATGTCGAAACCCATATTTGACTACTGTTTACGTTTTTGGCGGTGCGAAAGCACCGTCAGAGGTATAATGGGGAAAACAATGGCATTCTAGGAATGTGACAAACCTAACAGCATAACACTATGCAACACTACGCTAGAAAAAGTAGTCTCTCATGCATGCCTTTAATTTGATGCCCTAAATAAGAAACAATGTTCAGAATAAAGGCAATTTATTATTTATTTAGGTCATACATACCTATTTTATCAAAAAATCACTAAGTCAACTTTTTGTCATCTGTTAAAAAGGTTATAACTCAGTTATAATCGTGCTACAAGCAGACAATAGAAAGTGTATCATGTTACTAAAAATAGATCAGTGCTCGCTGAAGGGCATAGTATATTATATAGAGTGGAGTCTTAGTGTGGAGTCTTGGAGTGGATTGGAGTGAATAATTGGAGTGACCTTGGAGTCATATTTTGCAGTGACCTTGGAGTCAAATTTGGAGTGAATATTTTGGAGTCAATTTTTTAGTCTAAACTTGAAGTCTTAATTTCTCTTACAATTAATAACTTTTTAGAAACTAATACATTTACATGGGTTACTTCATTTGCACACACACTTATTTATTTATTAAATAATTCTTTAAAATGCATGTGTCTATTAAGCTACCCAATTTCAACAACTAATTCCAAAACTGCACATCTTATTTTAACTTGGGCACTGTTACTACATGTTCTAAAATAATCCATGTTTGTGGAACAGTTAGGCTGAGAGAGCTCTAAGTTCCCATAAACTGTAATGCTTTTTGTTTTCAGTATCAATGGTATGACTGACATATTGGACATATTGGAACCCTGTATACCCCTGACACTGGATGTCAGTGTCCTGACCTAAGATTAGTTGGTCACTCGGGACTAGTTTATGTCAGGTCAACGGGTCATAATGCTTCAATACTGGGGTTAATGTTTGGGTATCCAAGTTCATTTATGTTGTTAATAGATGGTCTGTCCCTCACATTAAGGTTAGCACATGTCTCATGGGACAATGCAGCTAAAATATGTTTAAATATGAAATTGGTAATGAATATCAATCATCTGAAACATCACTGAATGTAAAAAACAAACCATGGAAGTTACATTTACAGCACTTCCATTTCCCATCCATTCCAGCACTTTCAAAAAGCACCGCCCATCAGTGCCTTCAGCACTTTGATATATCACGTATCTGTTATGGTGTATATTCACTATATGCAGGCATATATGTATAACTCAACAATAGCATTGTTAGGAATAGAGAAAAAAAACGTCCTGTCTACCGCAGTTCATAACTCTTACAGACTGATTATATACCAAGTAAAGGTGAATAAGTCAAAGGTCAAGGTTGCTGTGACCGTGTTTACTTGAAACTATGTTTGTATCGTCTGCGTCACATTTATGTGTCCACTCATTGACTCGTGAATGATTCTTTCCATAACAATAAACGTAACTGGAAACTATGGAAAGCCTCGGCTGCCTTCTGTTGGCATTTTGCATTTTGTGCAGTACGCTTTGTAAGTCGTCTTGTGCATTTTGTAAGTTGTTATGTGCATTTTCTAAGTTGTGATGTGCATTTCGTAAGTTGTTATGTGCATTTGCTAAGTCATCATGTGCATTTCGTAAGATGTTATGTGCATTTTGTAAGTTGTCTTGTGCATTTTGTAAGTGCATTTTGTAAGTTGTCTTGTACAAACTAGAAGTCGTTGTGTGCCTTTTCTAAATTGTTATGTACATTTTCTAAGTCATCATGTGCATTTCGTAAGTTGTTATGTACATTTTCTAAGTCGGCATGTGCATTTGGTAAGTTGTTATGTGCATTTCGTAAGTTGTTAAGTGCATATTTTAAGTTGTCTTGTGCATTTTCTAAGTTGTTATGTGCATTTCGTAAGTTGTTATGTGCATATTCTAAGTTGTTATGTGCATTTCGTAAATTGTTATGTGCCTTTTTATGGTGTCTTGTGCATTAAGTTGTTATGTGCATTTTCTAAGTTGTTATGTGCATTTTTAAGTTGTCTTGTGCATTAAGTTGTTATGTGCATTTTTTAAGTTGTCTTGTACATTTCGTAAGTTGTTATGTGCATTTCGTAATTTGTCTTGTGCAAACTACAAGTCGTCGTTAAGTAGACTTTTTATCGGAATACATTTTGAAGGAAACACCGGTAGAAATGGCGGCTCCAAGCTCTGCCTACTTTAAAAAAAAATGGGCTAGGTTCATCATACAATACATTCTTAGAACATAAAACTGATTTCAAAATGTGTAAGAGATTGTCTGACATGGAGTTAATAAATCTTTGTCTAAAAACAATATATCGGGTCGCATGTGGCAGTATCAGGAGGTGTGGTACAGGTGGCCGTGGGTACGGAAGACAAGGGGCGGAGGCCGGGAGACTTGGGGGGTGGGGTCGGAAGACAAGAGAACGGGGGTCAGGAGAGAAAGGGGCGGGAGGCTTTTAAAATAACAAGTTTGTAAAAAATGATGGAGAATTATCATAGTTTGAGAGTCGTTTTGGGTAAAATAGTCTGTCTATATCCTATCAGAATCCTTAATTGAACATTAAATGACCTTAACATGAAGAATTTTGACCTATTATCGACCATTATCTTATCTGCCGTACACTTTCTGTCTCCGCGATAGATACTTTTATGGATTACGTCCCTTGTTTATCCGTACCCTTAGATAGAAGAGAGAAAAGAGGTCGGAGAAGGGAGATATGGAGGGGGAAGGGAGAAATGGGGGAGGGAGGAGGGAGAAGACCACCCCACGTAGCCCCCATCCATCAGTGTTGGGAACTAACAACTAATAATGATAATACATTGAAAAATATATTTAAATAAAGAAAATAATAACGCGCTATTTGTTGAAAACAAACGTATTTTAAGTTTTCCTGAAAAAATTCCCAGAGTATTTAAAATATGTTTGTTTTCAACAAATAACACGTGAAATCCAGACTATATTGAACATATACCTTTAGGACGTCCTATTGGTTAGAAGATGGAGTGGCTATAAACCTTAGGACTACACACAAACACAAACAAATAGCACGTTTTTTTTTATTTATTTATTTATTGTTCTGTTTTGTTTTCAGACCAAGATTTATTAACTCCACGTCAGACAATCCCTTACACATTTTGAAATCAATTTTATGTTCTAAGAATGTATTGTATGATGTGTACCCATCCCTGTTTTTTAAGTAGGCAGAGCATAGCATCCGCTCCTGGAGCCGCCATTTCTACCGGTGTTTCCCTCAACATTTATTCCGATAAAAAGTCTACTTAATGACGACTTGTAGTTTGTACATAACAACTTACAAAATGCACAGGACAACTTACGAAATGCACAAGACAACTTAGAAAATGCACATATGCACATAACAACTTAGAAAATGCTCAAGACAACTTAGAAAATGCACATAACAACTTACGAAATGCACAAGACAACTTAAAAAATGCACGTAACAACTTAGAAAATGCACATAACAACTTACGAAATGAACATACCAATTTTGAAAATGCACGAGACAACTTAAAAAATGCACATAACAACTTACTATATGCACATAGCAACTTAGAAAATGCACATAACAACTTATGAAAAGCACATAACAACTTACGAAATG